>CP136067.1:43977541-44044566 GCA_032622095.1 Siphonodentalium dalli
TCCTCAACTTCCGATGAATTGCAGTTGTGTGTACGTAAAAATAGTAGATGGAAAGATCGTAGGGTAGTTAGTCATGCATGTGGATAACCATGCTTACGAACAACCCACAATATCCTCATCTGCGACGATATCGCAATCATGTGAACAAACTATCCACGAATTTGTCGGGCCCAATTCCTCCACATACGATTGAATTGTGGTCATCTGAACGTTCACTAAGAGAATGCATTGGCATAGGGTTTTCGCAAAATTTCAGATAGCTCTCGTCATCGAAGGGTTAAAATTGCAGTTCAGAAAAATTCTATAATTGAGTTATATCAAGCTAACGAGAGGCCGATCACGATCGGCAGATGTTAACCCATCCCCTGGCGATAGTAAATTACTATGATCAGAATCATAAATGAGAGTTTTTTTGTGTTGAATTATAGAGTAAACTGTTATGTACTATTATAGACAAATGTAACATAACACAAATTATTGGAATTTATCGGTCACTCGCATTTATATAAGAGAATGCACTGGTATAGGATCTGTAATGCTGCACCACCACAGCCTTGGGTTAAATGTGAAAGGTGACCTGGACATGGAATACTTAGGTTAAGAGAGTCCAATTTAAGTTTACAATGATAATGCTGACCCATTAATATCAATTATATAGCAGAGCTGTCAACAAATCACAGGAATTGTTTAAGTTGAAAGCTGACATCTCTATTAAACCAATAACATTTATCTGTAGAGTGATATCTTCAGCTGTTCAAGGCAGCACAGATGTCCAAGTCTACTGTTAATATCATGTGATGTGTATTGTTGAATCTTTATTTTATATTAGATACCATAGCTTTCTTCATCAGATTATCTGCACATTGGCATAAGAGACATCAGAAAATAATATAGCCTTATCAATAGCTAAGTATTCCAAAGGCATGGAATGGTGTTAGCTTTTCAAATTTTACTAATTTAAAAAAAAAAAAATTGTTTTCAATTATAAAAAAAATAATATTTTATTATATATTTTTTTTTATCTATTTATTTATTTATTACTTTTTTTTGTTGTTAAATTGAGCAAAGGAATTCAATCTAAATTTAATTTTTTTCAAGAGTGAATATTTTTCGAAAAAGGGCCATAACTCTGTTAAAAAATATTCGGATCAAACCCATATTCGAATTCGATCTGTCTTTGGTGCTGAGAAATTCATATACAAAATTTGGTTCCGATCAGATAGAAAATATTTGAGTTATCGCACATGCGTAAAGTGTCTACGGCTAGACAGACGGATGGACGACGAGTGGTCAATCCGGACGACACTATGTTTACCATACTATGTATGGGTAAAAATAAAAATGGTTTAAAACCTGTTTATCAAATTTCATTCCATTCAGTCAACATTAGAGATGTTTTTATTGCCTCCTTGAAGGAGAGATTTGTTGTACAGGTATATACATGTTTATGAATACAACAGTGACATTCAAACTAAATCAATTTCACTTACCGGTATATGAGGTTGGTTGACCTTTTTCATTGGTCAGATGGAGCAAAGGACACACACAAATATGAGACAATGAATAAATAAGCGTTTCTCATCACACATGAGTTCCAGAGTAGGATGACTTCCACATCCACATGCATAAGTGAGGAATCCTACCGGCGAGAGTAAATCCAGGAATGAAAATGTAGGAATTCCGAATATGTTTATGATTTTATACCAGAATTCATTTCTGAGTTCCTGTCTGTGCGGAGAGAAGCAATGGAGGTACATGTGTGACATGAGGTCAGAGTATTGGCACCCACAGTGCTTGCATAGGTGCGTTGTTGTCATATGTCAAATTTCATTCCATTCAGTCAACATTAACATATGTTATCATCCAGAATAACAAAAAACTTGAATTTAAAAGGCCGTAACACTGGTAGAAATGGGCAGATGGAACCCAAAATCGAATATGACCTGTACTTTATGGTTGTTATCCTGCAAACCAAATGTTATTCCATTTAATTAATATTAAAAAAGGTCCGTAACTTTGGTAAAAATGAGCGGACGGAACTCAAAATAGAGCTTGATCCATATTTTATGGATGTAAACCCTGCATTTCAAATTTTATTCCACTTAGTTAACACTAAATAAAGTTATAATCTGGAAACAAAAATTGAGCCCAAATTTCAGAAAAATGGGCAGCCGGGCCCCAAAATCGAACTTGACCTTTATTTTATAATAGTGAAGCTATATACCAAATATCATTCCATTTATTTAAGCAGATCTAAAATTACCAACCAAAAATTAAATATGAATGGATGGATGGACTTTTTATAGATGTAATATCAGCCTTCCATCCAGTAGTATATTTTAGTTCTGAAAGCAGTAACCATGTGACTAGAGTAGGGAGACACTGAATTTCTTATGAGTAATGATGAATATCAGCATGAAAACAATAAAACACTATACCTCTCTCTGCTTCTCTTCGTTCTCTTTCTTCCCTTTCCTTTGCTTCTGTCTTCGCTTCTGTTGGTGTTAGATAAATTAAATTTGAAAGATACTATGCTACTTAGATAGAGATGAGCCATTTATTATATTATTACAGTGAGCTGATAACTGTATTAATAATTATTTATATGTACATAGGCATTGTGCTTTGACATAGCACTAAGTGACCAGTTTGCATTATTATTCCCAACAATATGCCTATTTCGCTTAAAGTCTTGTCACAGATAGATCTTCAATTGAAAGATATATGAAAGTGTCAATGACACTGTAGCTAAACTTGGAAAGGGAATAATTTAATGTATTACAGTCAATGGAGCGATTAGGAATGTGGAAAGTTGAATGTCTAATACTAGTTAAAAGACATGAAGTAAAATCCAAGATGGCTGCTGGCGGCCATGTTTTCGGCCGAATGACTCCAAAATGAGTCGTTCCCATCTACATGTCATCGTTAACATCCATGACAAATTTTATGACGATCAGACTAAAGGTACGACCTGTAGCCCATGCTAAAGAATTTAGTCATACAAAGAGTAAAATCCAAGATGGCTGCTGGCGGCCATGTTTTTTTCCGAATGACCCCAAAATGACTCGTTCCCATCTACATGTCATTATTAACATTCATGACAAATTTTATGATGATCAGACTAAAGGTACAACCTGCAGCCCGTGCTAAAGAATTTAGTCATACAAAGAGTAAAATCCAAGATGGCTGCTGGCGGCCATGTTTTTTGGCCGAATGACCCCAAAATTACTCGTTCCCATCTACATGTCAATATTATCATCCATGACAAATTACATGATGATCAGACGAACAGTACGACCTGTGGCCCGTGCTAATGGATTAAATTTTGAAATCCAAGATGGCCGCTGGCAGCCATGTTTTTTGTCCGAATGACCCCAAAATGACTCGTTCACATCTGCATGTCAATGTTAACATCCATGACAAATTTGATGATGATCAGACTAAAGGTACGTCCTGTAGCCCGTGCTAAAGAATTTAGTCATACAAAGAGTAAAATCCAAGATGGCTGCCATGTTTTTTGGCCGAATGACCCCAAAATTACTCGTTCCCATCTACATGTCAATATTAACATCCATGACAAATTTCATGATGATCAGACGAACAGTACGACCTGTGGCCCGTGCTAATGGACTGAATTTTGAAATCCAAGATGGCCACTGGCGCCCATGTTTTTTGTCCGAATGACCCCAAAATGACTCGTTCCCATCTACATTCCAATTTCAACATCCATGACAAATTTTATGATGATCGGACTAAAGGTACGACCTGTAGCCCGTGCTAAAGGATTTAGTCATACAAAGAGTGAAATCAAAGATGCCTGCTGGCGGCCATGTTTTTGGGCCAAATGACCCCAAAATGACTCGTTCCCATCTACATGTCAATATTAACATCCATGACAAATTTCATGACGATCAGACAAACAGTACGCCCTGTAGCCCGTGCTAATGGATTGAATTTTGAAATGCAAGATGGCCACTGGCGGCCATGTTGTTTTACCGAATGACCCCAAAATTAATCATTCTGGTCTAAATGTTGATGTCAACAGCTATGACAAATTTCATGATGATCCGACCAAAGGTGCGACCTGTAGACTGCATTGTTGACGCCTTACGCACACACGGACGACAAACCCATGGCAATAGCTCAAACTTTACAAAGTAAAGTTGAGCTAATAAACAGGCCTGCAAATTTGAGGTGAACGACCATTCAGTTTGCCTGGAGGTTATCTAAAATGAAAATGCCCCACAAAAAAAAAAACAGGTCGTACAAAAGTCTTATAAATGCAGATCTTGCGATAACTAATTATCACCTTAATTTTTGCTCAATCAAGTCCCAAAATGAGATATTCAAATTTCTTATGGTAGTTCGATGACTTGCCCATCTGTAGTTAATAATACCAGTTGTAATGATTATAAGTTAGTGTAACTCTCCTGCTAACCTATGGTATGGGTTACCTAAGCACAAACCAGGCAAACGAAAAATAGGTTACACATAATTTTGAAACCTGCAGGCCTGTATAAACATTAAATAGATGACAACACTCCTTACATTACTTAACCCTTAAGCTTCAAATTGTTCAAAAATAAAACACAATTATGATTCCTTAACTTTTATAATCTACCTTAATACATTACCATAGCCATTCAGAATTTGGGCTTAACCCTTTACCCAACAGAATGGCCCTGTGCCAATGCATTCTCTTATATATGCGAGTCGACCATAGGTCGCCTCGCATATATAAGAGAATGCATTGGCTTAACACATTAAAAATTATAAAATTGTTAAAGAATGTAAGAAACGAGAGGCCGATCACGATCGGCAGATGTTAACCCATCCCTTGGCGATAACAATTTAATATGATCGGATAAATGAGAGTTTTGGTGTTGAATTATAGAGTATACTGTTATGTACTATTATAGACAAATGTACATAACACAAATTATTGGAATTTATGGGTCACTGGCATTTATATAAGAGAATGCACTGGTACAGGATCTGTAATGCTAAACCGCCACAGCCAGCAAGTCCGTGGGTTAAATGTGTAGGTGTGCCCTGGACATGGAATACTTGGGTTAAGAGAGTCCAATTTAAGTTTACAATAATAATGTGTCCTAGTATACAGATAAGCAACCTCACCACTGACCCATTAATATCAATTATATAGCACAGCTGTCAAAAAATCACAGGAATTGTTTATGTTGAACACTGACCTCTATTAAACCAATAACAATTATAATGATATCAGACCATCTGAAGATATAACTCTGCAGCACAGATGTCCAAGTCTACTGTTAATATCATGTGATGTTTATTGTTGAATCTTTATTTTAAATTAGATACCACAGGCTTCTTTATCAGATTATTTGCACATTGGCATAAGAGACATCAGAAAATAATATAGCTTTATCAATAGCTAAGTAGTCCAAATGCAATTGGTGAATTGGATTTAATGTTGCTCCAAACAGATTTACCAGTACATAACACAAGATTTTGGACCGATTTAATCAAATTTGGTGTGGTGATTCGGGGTACCCTTGGCAGAGTTATAATGGTTATAATTGTTTTTAATTATTTAAAAAAATTAAAGGGACACATTGGAAATCTTTTTATCAACTTGTATCATAATCATCAATATCTAAATGAAAACAAATGACAATGTCAATGACATTTGTTTTATTATTATTATAAAAGTTATAAAAAAAAAAAAAATTTAAATCGATTTTTTTTTTCTCGAAAAAGGGTCATAACTCCTTTAAAATAAATCGGATCAAACCCATATTCGAACTAGATCTGTATTTTGGGCTATGAAACTCACATACCAAATTTGGTTCCAATCAGATACAAAATGTTTGAGTTATGGCAGAATGTGTGAATTCTAAGTAGAAAAAGGGCCATAACTCTGTAACAAAAACTCGGATCAAACCCAAATTCGAACTCGATCTGTATTTTGGGCTGATATACCCATATACAAAATTTGCTTCTGATTGGATAGAAAATGTTTGAGTTATCGCATTACACGTGAAGTGTCTACGGACGGACAGACGGACGGACGGACGGACAGACGGACGGACGGACGGACGAACGACGAGTGGTCAATCCGGACAAAGACACTATGTTTACCATACATAGTATGGGTAAACATAAAAATGGTAAAAAGTGTTAAAAAAAGATTTTTTTTTAGGCCAATGCATTCTCTTATATATGCGAGGCGACCTATGGTCGACTCGCATATATAAGAGAATGCATTGGCACAGGGCATAACTGTAACTATCACAATGTGGTCAAGGAGCCGGTTCCAATGATATCCATATTTGTATGGTTCTATTGAGACAGACCGAAGATATTTTAGGCTGTTGAAGCTTTATTTGGCCGGTTTTGGCCGGTTTGTTGGGTAAAGGGTTAAATTATCAACTGATTTACTATTAAATATATGCAGTTTGTTGATGGACTGATATCCCCAATGCTTAGCAGAAATCCTGGACTGGTCTGTCCTGTCTCTTTGAATCAAAGTTATAAACACTATGAGTGAGATTGCCAGTCTACACTACAAACATTTTCAGACATACAATCCAATATTTGTTTATAACACAATAATTTATAAACACTTGTAATGCCATAAAACATGCCGGGGCCCCATTCTTTTACTCCCATATGAACCCCTCATGTAACTGTAACTCACTAAGTCCATACACATGTTGTAGGAATTTTTATCAATTGTGAATTTGTGTCCACTGGATTTGAATCGCCAAAAATGGACTCACCATCTCCTAATATGGCTAATGTGACGTCTGCTATAGGGTCGCGAAAGGTCAAACTGTCTGAAGTTCCTACCCGGTGTATCTACTATTTAAATTAAATAAGAAATGGCGAGCTATATGTGGGTATTCCCAAGTAGAGCAAATGTTTATCCTAACAATAAAGTACAAAACCTGATTGTGGTATAGAGGATCTACAATAAGTCCCCATGGTTATGCATTGACAGTATATATATTGCATGTATAAATATACAGATATACTGTAAACAGCAAAAAATTAATATTTTTATGATATGTTAACGCACATCAACATTTGGTTTTGGAACCGAGTCGTATAGCATTTTGGGCCTACATTTGCTTTCCCAGCAAGCTTAGTGACAAAATACACAAGGTCTACTAACATGAACTGTGTCAAGGGGCATGGTTCTGTTATCAGTCAAGGACTATTATACAGAAAATGTTTGTATACATTTCATTTACAGAGATTCATTTGAATTTGTAAAGATGCATAATCCAAATTAACTCTCGCAAATTACTATTTCCTTGGCTTCGAGGTAAAAAATATTTGAATTGAGTCAAGGAACCCACCCATCAAAGCTCAGAGTGATCATATATCGATGCTTGAAATCTTTTATTTTTCACCACCAATAATTTTAAATGGCCCAATAAACAAACCAAATTGTGGATGAAGATGAATAACTCTAAAATCAAGTGTCAGAAATTTGACAAACGGGTAAAAAAATTTCATCGAACAAAATGTTCATAAATAACAGGTTTTGGGCAATTTTATACCATAGTTGAATTTGGTTAGCATTATTTTAGGGCAATTACTCGATTCTGATAACTGAGGGGCATTTCAAAAAAATGTTGTTGTTGGAATCTAATGATATGAGGACCATCAAATTGGATTGAGTACCTTTAATCAGTATCAAAGTAATTCCTTTTGTATATTTTAAAGCTGTCTTTTATGTCAATTAAGGAACTTGCGCAGGCCTCAGCCTAGGGGTTCAGAACAGGGAGACTTGAAGTCTCCCTCCAGGAAATTTAGGGAGACTTCAGGAAATTTAGGGAGACTTCAGGGAGAAGTGGAGACTACCGAAAATTGACAATTTTCAACTATCGCTTTATTTTATAACATCAATAAAAAAATTAAAAACATAAAATAAGAAATAAAACTACATTTTTTTTACTTTATCTGAAATTTCAAATTAGCTTAATTAATTGTTATTTTACATTTAAAATTTTTGGAAATGTTTTGTGTAGCTATCATTTAAGCAAGACAATTATCAAGTTACAGTAGCAGTTAATTTTTTAACTATAAAATGGAAGAAGTATTATTTCCTAGACTGCAGCATGGAAGATACGTTTGTAGTATTGACTATTGTCAGATTGTACAGTCTGAATCATGATGCATGTAAGTTGTAACTTTGTAAGTTTAATTTGTTCACGGCTGTAATGTGGGTGTCCGCTAAAATAAACAATAAGGATTAACTAACAAAGGAGTTGCAAAAGCTTTTAGTTTTATTGCTAAAGCTTTTATTAATTAATGGCCTCCCTTAATTAATGCCAACATCACTGGTATATAATCCGATTAAAGCAATAAACTTGACATTTATTTATTTACGGAAGCGGTCTCTTCAAAAAGTGTGATGCAGTCTCTTCAAAAAGTGCAACGCGTTACCGAAACGAACTTCTGAAGCGCCTGGTACATACTCTAATAATGTCGTATTTGTTTTATATCTGAAAAGCGGGGCAGCGGTCTTTTAAGTTAATTAAAATATTTATTTGTGACACTCACGATGGTCAATAACAACACAGATGCTAACATCTCATCGTGTTTTCAGCATGTCAAAACATTCGTGATTAACATTCATTACCGCAAAGGGAACAACGGCGACTGAATAACAACACAAAACAATAGGTCATATTTTATTTTAAACACTTGGGACTTTGTCTCTGCATCGTCCGTTTCTTTTTGGGATGGCCGCCACAATTCATATATATACGGACATGTCTGGAAAAAAACTAGAAAAAAAAACTAAGGAAAAAAAAAAAAAAATTCCCCTTAAAATTGAAGGCGACTTCGATTTCGCCTTAGAGCGACGATAGGGTGAAGTCAGCAACAGTAAGGCGAAAATCTCGCCTGAGTCGCCTTGTGAGCTGAGGCCTGAACTTGAGGCTGGACATTCGGAACTAAAAACTTCTAGTTTCCAAATGTCCAGTCTCTCATCCATTAGCCCTGACAGAAAATTCAGGGAAGAGATACATCATCCTCATCAATAAACAGCATAAACTCACCTATTTCATCGCGGTACCTCTTCATTGACATGAGTGCCTTCTCACGGTGTAACTCCTCCAGAGATTTTATTCCAACTTTGATATCTTCCCTTTCTCTATCTCTATCATTATCTTCTACTTCAGAAAGGACAAAATCAAGTGAGTATTATGATTTCATATATATTACCAGGGATTTTTCTGCCTATTTTGGGAATGGGTCCAGGTCCCTTCGAATTGGGAAAAATGTGTCTTTACAGACCAAAATTGGGAATTTTCCATGTTTTAGAAAAATTTCAATTAATCACTGTTACACACAAGTAAATAGTACTAATACCGTAATTTTCGGTGTATAACGCACTTAAACACAGGTAACTCAAAGATGGAGTAAAATCCCAGCCCATTGAGGTCAATTTCTAAGCCTCAGGTAAGCTGAAAATTCACAGATAACAACGGAAGGATTCAAGCATGTGTACTGTACATGTGTTTTAAATAAATCAGCAATTTATTTAGAGTTATCATCCCTCTTTCATCAATGTGCTGACTGGTAGAGGGGAGGTAATTCGCCTGTTAAGCTAATAGTTAGGTTGCCGCGTGTACATTATACGATCCGGGCTCCCGATGTCGCTGATTTACTACGGGTTTTCAGCCTTTTATCGATCGACTGAGTGTACAAAAAGTCGGAAAAAATTGATAATTAATTAAATAAACCCGATGGCAATTAGGAATTTGGTGGTTGAAAATTGGGAATAAAGGTGCCTTTTTCCCATTGGGAATGGGGCCGAATACCGGACCCTGAGGACACCTAAAAAAATCCCTGATTACAGTTAGTACCCTGTGATTCAGGCATTAATTTTCCAATTCAATTTGTTTTGGGTATAGAATCACAATCGATCGGATTCAGCAAAATGCTTTATCCGTGCGGACAATGAGCCACAGCACAAAGTAAGAATGTCCAACGATGTATGCGAGTCTTCCGAAGTATATTCTTGGCGATATAAACAATCGATGTTATAAATCCCAAATAATTTGAATAAACTGGTGGATATTCAAGCACAATTGATTTAACCCTTTACCCAACAAACCGGCCAAAACCGGCCAAATAAAGCTTCAACAGCCTAAAATATCTTCGGTCTGTCTCAATAAAACCATACAAATATGGATATCATTGGAACCGGCTCCTTGACCACATTGTGATAGTTACAGTTATGCCCTGTGCCAATGCATTCTCTTATATATGCGAGTCGACCATAGGTCGCCTCGCATATATAAGAGAATGCATTGGCCTAAAAAAAAACTTTTTTTTAACACTTTTTACAATTTTTTCTTACATTCTTTAACAATTTTATAATTTTTAATGTGTTAAGCCAATGCATTCTCTTATATATGCGAGGCGACCTATGGTCGACTCGCATATATAAGAGAATGCATTGGCACAGGGCCGTTCTGTTGGGTAAAGGGTTAAGAACTCATTTGGCCAAGAGCTTCTTATTGTGTGATCATGAACAGTGCTTTGACTTTATGACAGCCAGAAAAAATTATAATACAAGTGAAGAAGAATTAATATTCATTGGTGGGAATTGTTTTAGATAATAAGTTATAATAAGTTAAAGGTATTCAATCTG
This sequence comes from Siphonodentalium dalli, assembly GCA_032622095.1. Taxonomy (NCBI): domain Eukaryota; kingdom Metazoa; phylum Mollusca; class Scaphopoda; order Gadilida; family Siphonodentaliidae; genus Siphonodentalium; species Siphonodentalium dalli. Next base: position 43,988,196 of record CP136067.1, read on the forward strand.
ATCAGACCCTCCTAAATTACTATTTCTTTGGCTTCGGGGATAACAAAATATTTGATTCGAGTCAAGGAACCCACCCATCAATGCTCAGAGTGATAATACAGCCAAATTTTGTGAATATTACTTAAGTGGCCGTATTACATTTTTTTAGAGTTATCCATCTTCATCCGCAACTTTGACTGAGATCATCCTTTTTAAGGCGTATTTCTGGGCCACAAACAAATGAAATAACAAACTTCAAAAATCAATATTTGATCACTCTGAGCTTTGATGGGTGGGTTCCTCGACTCGAATTAAAATATTTTTTTACCCCCGAAGCCAGGGGGGGGTCGGAAAAAAATTTCAGGCACGTATGGCATTTTTTCCCTTTCGATCATTTTTTGTACCCACCCACCCCCACCGCCAATTTTTTTTCCGTTTTCAGCAGTTTTTTCCGACCATTTTTTGACACCCACCCCCCCTTTTAACACTAAAACAGAGATTTGCGGGGGGAAATTCAATGTAAACAGCTGTATATGAATTTCTGTGCATACTATTTATCATGGATGTTAACATGGACATGTAAATAGGAATGAGTAATTTTGAGGTCATTCGGCCAAAAAAACATGGCTGCCAGCGGCCATCTTGGATTTTAAAATACAACACGATAACTGCCTGCAGTCAGTTTACCAGTTAGAATTACATTATTTCTCTCATTCAAACTGATTCAAAGTGGTTTTGAAGCCCAACTCATTGCCAAAACACTAAAAACAAGCAGGAATTTATTTTTTTAGTTGCGGAAAAAATTGCTTGTTGGTGGCTTTGACCACCCACCCACCCCGGCATACGTGCCGGAAGAAATTTTTTCACCCCCCCCCTGCCGAAGCCAAAGAAATAGTAATTTAGGAGCGTCTGATCGGATTGAGCACCTTTAATTGCTCCCCAATGAGTACAGTAATGCCCAAAGTAATTGGCGAGAGCTTTCCGATGAATGGCAACAACCCATATTCCGACTAAATCCTGAAAAATTACCCATAATTCTGCTGTGGTCAATTACTTTGGGCATTACTGTATACAGTATAGAAAGGGTTAACGGTCTCACCTGCTTTAGGGTCTCTCCTGGTGCGAATAATTTTGGGCTCGACCGGCTGTAATCTCCTCCTTCTCGGAGAACCATCATTTCTTGGGCTTCGGCTTCTATATCTTCCCCGATCCCTGCGGTCATAGTCACGATACTCCCTTCGCCGCTCACTGGCCATGGGACTTCCAGGTCTTCGGCGATTATCACGCCTATCTCGAACAGGTCGTGAGTCCGGTCGTGAGTCCGGTCGTGAGTCCGGTCGCCGGTTTTCGTACTGATCTCGGCCATAGTTGCGGGTTTCTGGACTGTATCGTCCTCGTGGGGCATCACGCCATGACCTGTCTGAGCTGAAATCAGATCCATCCGACCACGAATCAAAACTGTGTGGACTGGTGTCTCTCTCGCCACCATCTCCGTCTTTACGCGGTTGGAATTTTTCTTGGAAACTCTGGTATGTTTCTACTGGTCTCTTGTTCTCGTTCTTTGTGAATTTATCCTGGAAGCTGTCATAAATATCTGAAAAACAGAAAATAAAGAAATAAATACTTTATTGTGAAGTAACTCATTCCCAGTCGAGAACAATAAAACAGGAAGTTGCACCTTGGATGCTGGGATACTCCCATGGTGCCAATTGAAACATGGGCCGAAAACCAAAAATATATGAGTGAACATTCACGGACAAAAACTCAACATTTTCAGATGAACAAATAGAAATAACTCTTGAACAGAAATACAAACAACATAACTTAGGCCAAAAAAAAAAGTGTTTTGATTCTCGGGCAATTTTTTTTGAGAATCGATGAGGGAGCGAGGGTTTTATTTAAATTTTTGTTATGGGAATAATGCCCATAGTTAGCATGGGTTATTATACCTTCCCAGGTTAAGAAAATCTAAGGAGAACATTGTTTTGATATAAACTAATGTATTCCACTATAAAGAATGACCAATTATCACATTATACTACCCGTACATCAAATCTGAAATAAAGAATGACATAAATATATGAAATTGTACTATCCCTACATCATATAGGGATATACCAGAATGATATATATATATACACTAGTACAGTGTATATTTCAATTTCTGAACCAATGTTGATATATTTGATATATGTATGTACCTTTTTATAGTATATATCTATTTATATCAGACCTGTTTACTTTCATAATTGGAAATAGGGAGATTTGTCCTCAGAAATAGGAAAATTTAGTTAAAAATAGGGAGATTTTTTTCAATGTCAGTAACATGGAAAACACTTCATATTTTTTATTTAAATGTCATAGACTGTTGCATTTGGTTTGAATCTGCCACACCTCAGTTACCTATTTCTTGATTTTCTGCCTTCAAAGGCACACCCTTTCAGTAATTTCACAGTTTAGTACAGCTATATGATCTATGCACAATTAACGGCCTTGACACCGACCGTTTACCGAGTGTCTCTAATTTCTAAATTTACTGAATCATTGGGAATAAAATTACGATTTTTCGGTTGGATCACGCTTTATTTCCATCAAGCCAAAATACATGATTAAAAATATATTTGCACACTATAAAATGGTGCTCTCGGATATTTTTGTCGCCAAATATATTCAGTAACATCAGTGAATTTAAAGAATTGTTTGAGGTCTGTTCAATTTGCAGTCTCACGGTTACTGCGTATATAAAACACGGAATACCACAAAGACGGAAACGGAACTAAAACAAACAGAAAGTTTAAATCGGGATTAAAAATTTTATATCTATCTATATACTTTAATATTTATCCATCTATACTATAGTTACTATACATGCTAGCCATAAAAACTTCAAATAATATTATATTAAACCAGCATACACATCGCCAATACGCACCATATTTCTTCCGGTTTGCGTTCCCGAAATTGGAAATCTCATAATTGTTTTCCGCACGGTAACACATTTGACTTAATAAACTTGGGGGTTGGGCAGCTTGTGGTGACAATATACCTGGTAGTTATCGTTGCCTAGTGTCTGTTTTTGAAGACCAACACATACACCATTGTATGTCTATCATATTCGATGTTTGAAACATAAGTAATTTCTCTTTTCTAGTTTATTATTTTCGTGTTATCAAATTGAAAATCGTAATAAAATGGTTCAACGCGGGCCTTTTTTCCAGACGCGTCTATGCCCGAGAATCAAAACCCCCTTTTTTTTTTGGCCTTATCCATCTTTTTTGAAATCCAACATTTCAGATAAACAAAGAGGGATAACTCTTGAATGGAAAATGTGAACGTCAATGAACCCTCTTTTGAAAGCCCTCCTGGTGGCAAACCTACATACCAAATTTCATCAAGATCCGATAACCCGTGGTTGAGATATGAGTGGAATGAAGGACGGACGGTGCCACATAAATAGTAGTTTGTGAGAACGACTAGATGAATGGACAGACAGACTGTCATGTGTAATCCAGTATACACCCCATTTTGGATGGGGGTATAAATACACAAAAGAAAACATTTGATATTTTGTTATTGGATCATGTCATGAATCGCTAATTTGGCTATGCCCATAGAGATCGTACTCCACCAGTTAAGAGCCTGGCAACTTATTGATGTTCTGACGGGGAACTTTTATAACATTAAAAAAAGTATAGCAGGGAATAGATTTCTCAGTTAATACTTGTTCCTTATTAATTAATTTCACAGTATGTGAAGGTCCCAGCTCGAGATTCTAAATTTATTGCGATATCGGCTCACAAAAATCATGCAATCTCGAGCTCGGACCACCCCCTTCTGAGAAACAAGTATTAAGAAATATATACCCTACATTGTTTGTTCAATGTTATAAAGTCCCTATCAGAACATGGCATAATCTATTTGTTATCCGATAACAGGCCCAGGTTGGGCATATTCAATAATGATGTACTTAGTAAATGTTGCTATGGCAATATGATTCAAAGCTACAAACAGGACTTGATTTTAACCTCACCTTTCTTTTTTGCTTCATGGGGTGGTCTCCTTTGGTCTTCTCTGGTTCTGCTCGGAACAGGCAGCCTCATCCTGGGCTCACCTTGTGGCACCCCATGGGGCGGAGGCGGGCCACCATGGATGTTAGGCGGAAACCCTGGACGCTGATTAGCCATCGGTCCTGGCAAATTTTGATGCGGACCTCTGATAAATTGAGGCGGACCTCTTGGATCGTGCATCTGTAGACGTCCAGGAGGAGGACCGTTCATTTGAGGCATACCAGGTGGAGGTTGCTGTGCTCCAGGGGGATGACTATTCTGTGGGGGTGGACCTGCTGGCTGATGGGCAGGATGACCAGGAGGCAGAGATGACCTGTTGACCATCGGTCCAGCCGTCGATGCTGGTGGATTATTTGTTGTTTCTGTCTTTGGTGGTTGCGACGATGTCGTCCCGGGAGGGGGTGGATTTTCTGATCGGAGAATCACAGGCTGTGTTCCAGGTGGAGGCGGCTCAGGTGACTCAGGAGGTGCCTGTGATGTTGGCGGTGGTCCTGTTGGCGGAGTCTGTGTCTGAACTGGCGGAGTATGCGGAGGTCCCATCTGGGGAGGTCCAGATAAACCCGGAGGTGGACCAGATATACCTGGAGGTTGCTGGTTCACCTGTGGAGGCTGACTAACATTGGGGGGTGGTTGACCCATCTGTTGTGGCGGTTGACCCATCTGTTGTGGCGGTTGACCCATCTGTGGTGGCAGCTGACCCATCTGTGGTGGCGGTTGACCCATCTGTGGTGGTGGTTGACCCATCTGTGGTGGTGGCTGACCCATCTGTGGTGGTGGTTGACCCATCTGAGGTGGCGGCTGACCCATCTGTGGTGGCTGACCCATCTGTAGTGGCGGCTGACCCATATGTGGTGGCTGACCCATCCGTTGTGGCAGTTGACCCATTTGTGGTGGCGGCTGACCCATCTGTGGTGGAGGCTGACCCATCTGTTGTGGCGGTTGACCCATCTGCTGTGGCAGTTGACCCATCTGCGGTGGCGGTTGACCCATCCGCGGTGGTGGTTGACCCATCCGTGGTGGTGGTTGACCCATCCGTGGTGGTGGTTGACCCATCTGAGGTGGTGCATGACCAATCTGTGGTGGTGGACCCTGCTGTGGGGGAGGCCCTTGCTGACCAGGTGGGCCTCTTTGAGGAGGTGGCCTTAGTTGTGGAGGTGGACCAAATCTAGGAGGAGGTCCTGTAATCTGTTGTGGTGGCGGTGGACCTTGAATCTGAAGTCGTGGTCCTAACATACCGGGAGGTGGTCCATGTGGCATATGAGGTGGCGCCATTGAAGATGGTGGCATCATATGCTGTGGTGGTGGTCCAGTTTGGAACTGTGACGGAGGTCCACTTTGAATTGCTGCATGGGGCGGCCCAGATGGTGGATGACCTGAATTTTGTACCAGTACCAATCTGAGTGGCGGTACAGGTGGCGATGGACCATTAGGATTTTCTAATCCAGGATCACTGGGCGGAGAGGTCTGGTCAAGTGCAATCACGATTCTGTCAACATTTGGAACTGTAAAATTTAAAAAGAGTAATTTGTTCAACTTTATCAAATAAATTATCGCACAAAATTAAAAACGTATGTAACACAAATGGGACCATGGCTTTTACATCCATGCTTTAATTCTTTCAGACAAATACATAAATTTTAAGTTATAAAAACTAACTGTTTCCTATCTGTCTGTTATTTTATTCAATGTAGTGATAACACAATGTATTCTCAAAAATGTGTGATCACAACTAAAGGTTTGACTGGCAGTAGGGATAGCCATACAAACTAATTTCTAAGTCGATAAACGACAATTGCTCTGCTGAAATGAGTCAGGCGCAGCCCTGGGAATTAGCCCAGGCAATAGGCAATGCCTAGGTAAAAGCAGAGGTAAAATCAGTTTGCCTAGGCAATAATATTGCTTTGGTAAAATAAATTTTCATTGTGTCAATCAGAAATACGAACTCTTCTGCCAGACTGACTTCCTTTCACATTTCTTTAAAATGATTTTCCTATATCATCCATGGCACTGTGGCATTTCAAAACTATCAGGACACTATTTGGGAGATGGTTGGGGAATTGTACATATATGTTGAGTAGTGGTCTGGAAAAAATGTTCCGCAAGATAACATGTTCCGCAAGATAAGGATGCAAAGGCCATCCATATCTTTAAAGCGATACTTAAAACCCCTACAGGATGTTCACATGCATGGAAAGAATCATCTGGCATAGTGTAATGTTCATTAACTGTTAAAGTGATATGAAACACCCCTACAGGGGAAGATCTGTTTATTAACTGTTAAAGTGATATGAGCATGCTTGGGAAGAAGCCAGTGAATTCTCTTAGATATGCGAGGCTCTCCCTATGGGAGACTTGATATATAAAGATAATGCACTGGCACATAATTTTTAATGCTGCACCAGCTCAGCTCCCGTAATTAAAGGGTCAACACCAATGGCAATGCATGCTCTCCAAAATCATGTTAATTTATAGTTATATTATTTTAATTATATTTAACTCACCTGGTACTTGAGCTTTTGGTCTCAGATGCTTAAAATCACAATCAAGCTTTGTGCACCCGCCTGGCTGATTCTCCCAAAAACAGAATGTCTCAGCTTTTGGTGTTTCCAGCATCTGAAATAATTAGAATATTAAACGATAATTGATTATGGAGGTGAAAATCCTATTAACAAAATTAAATAGCAATTTTAATAATGCTACCTGAAAGGGGATGCTAGCCTTAACCCTTTCTATACTAAATACTCATTTCTGAGTAGTTATCCCTTAGGAAATGTTCAGATAGAAGTTAACAAAAGACTTTATTAAGGTAGACAATGGGGCATATATAGCAGGGAATTGGTTGTTTTAGTAATAAAGACTGCTGTTACGCCTGAATGAGGCAATTTATAAGCGATAATAACACAATAGTAATAACCTGTAGGAACACTTCCGAATCGAAGGGATTTAAACATTGCCACTTCAGACAGCAAATCTTGAAATTTTGGACAATTGGCAGTCAACTGTAGAACAAAACTAGCAGTTTTGGGTAATTTTATAACATGACTCATATAATAACAAGAGCACGCCGTCGGGCCATGGGCATAATACGCCTGTTTCTGGAGTAGAGTGGGGCAAGGTTTAATTCATTTGTTTGAAACCTTTGACTTAAGACGAAATAATAACAAAAATAAAACACAATAACTTCAAGTGTGGTATTTAGACTGAAATACGTAAATTGTTTTTTTTAAATATTTATTTTCGGCTATTTTCAGACAAAAAAATCCTACAACTCTGGCAAAAATGGTCGGATCGGACTCAAATTCGAACTTGGCCTGCAAAATCATGTAGACAGAACCCATATTTGAACTTGATCTGTATACCAAATTTGATTCAGTTCACTCGATTCAATCTAAAGTTATCATCTGAAAACTGCATATAAGGTAAAATCTAAGTCGAAAAAGGGACATAACTCAGTCAAAATCATGCGGACTTGATCTGTATGTTGGTGTGGTAAACTAACATACCAAATTTGGTTCAGTTCACTCGATGCAATCTAAAGCTATCATCCTGAAACCGAAAGCGGATGGAAGACGGACGGACGACAACCCATTTACATAATACGACCGTTTTTTCAAACAGGCGTATAAAAAGAACAGCTACGGGTTTTGGTTGATTACCCATCTTATCTCATTTGTGGCTACAAAAATACAGAATTCTTTATTTCCTTGTAGCCACTCATGAGACCATTCTGCTATTCAACCAAACCGATTTAAACCCATAGGTATCCTCTATTTCCAGAAATATATGTAGCATAAGAACCAAATGTAGATTCGTCAAATTTGTTATGCATGTACATGTATGATATATTGTAGTGAAACATTGATGACAAAGTTATACATGTACTTACATGTGCATGTCGAAAATGACAGTTTACTCGTGTACAAATCCCACTCAACCAGTAATTACAGGTTGTGTCACTAAGCTTTGCTATCTCCACATGACGAAAGGGACAGGATGGCCCCTGAAATGATTATTATATTAGAATCAATACTACACAAGCCTAGAAATAGTGTGTCTGTCATTTGCATAATGAGGTCCCCAGAGGGTGAATTTAGTGACGCTAACCATCACAGCGGGTGAGGATCACTAAATACACCATCTAGGGAGCTCATTCTGCTTAGGCCTCATCTTCTGGGATGTATCTATAGTCTCAAATTAACATTGTTTTTAGTTATTTTTCCCTTCTGTTAAGTTTCTATATCCCCTAATTTGCAGAAGATAAAATGCATAATTGAGGTGACTAATTATTGTTGCAACAAGCCATATTTCGGACTAAATCCTGAAAAATTACCCATAATTCTGCTGTGGTTAAGGGGTCGATTATTATAGCATTACTGTAGATTGATCAGCCACAAATAGAAACTTTTCAATATAATTATTATTTTTACATTCATTCACTCAGAATATGAAATCTTTGAGGCGATTGCCTGATTTCAATAAAGGTGAATGAATGCTTTACCGTTCAGTGCAGGGAGAACAACTTTTATCTGGAAATGAACAATTTATCATCCAATCTATGAAAAAGATTTTAAAAATCGGAAACTAATAATATATATTGTGCTTGTTGCATTACAATAGTTTTCAACTATGATCTGCTTGTTTAGATCTACTGACTACCAATGATTTATTTGTAGGGATGCTCAGATAATAAGTTCTATAAGAGGTTGCTGACTACACGTCACACGAAAAGATGGTTTTATTAGAAGTTTGGCTTTTTCAGAACAAAATCAAACTTTGGTAAAAATAAATCAAAGATTTTAAATTACAATGAAATTATTTTTTTATGTCGTCCATATACATTTTGCACATTGGAAATATATGGGTACCGATATCCTCTCAATTCTCTACATTTAAAACTGGGAGGAGTATGTTACACAATAAAAGTACAGTAATGCTCTATGTAATCGACTTCTTAAACCACAGCAGAATTATGTGCAACTTTTCAGGATTTAGTCGGAAATATGGCTTGTTGCCATTCAATAAAAGGCCACTTGGCTGCACACACCCCCCCCCCCCCCCCCCCCCCCCCCCCCCTCAATAAGGTGGCTTTATTCGACCAGTGGCTTTTTCAGAAATCAAAAATTTGATTCTGGCAACAATCATTGAATTAAACTTACATGTAGCTTTCAACTGTCGATAAAACACACCTAGTTTCATTTTATTAGTCACCAGGATATTCAGTAAATTCTAAGTCTAACTCACCTTTTGACATATCCCACTGTAAAAGAAGTGGCAGTCATCACCGGTCGATGCCATCACAAGGATACACAATGAACAACACAAGAGTTCTAGAAACTTCTCTTTCAAATCAAGTCTTCTATTATACAGGAAATCTTCAATTCTGTGAAAACTTCATATCGCATTCACAAATCTTCTTTATCTTCATTTTTCTTATCAGTTATTTCTTCATTTTCTGGATTCATAATTTGTTTTTCATTTTCTGTTATTTGTACAATTGGTACATACATATAATTAATTTGTTATGTCTATATCAAGTGTTGAATGAAAGCAATCGAAGCCTGGTTAAATCTTATAATAAAACAAATTGAGGAAACTCATGTATGGCGCAGCCAAAATAATCACCTCACTATGCTCATAACGTTGTTACATTTTGCAGGTAAAAAATACAGCTTGATTAAATGGGAATTTCCTTCTGCCAAAAATTGCTAATTTTTTTCAAAATGAATTATTCAACAGTTTAACAAGTTGTTATCTTTTCTAAATGAGTTTCTGAATGTATATATCTAGAATTCTATTGACATGAACAGCCAGATCGTAACACCCTACTAATTCTCTCGAAGAAGTCACAGAATGGTACAAATTGGGAACTTTGTTTGCTTCGCTACCAGGCTTAGATTGTCTATATATCATACACAGTTAATATGAAATAAAAAACAATAGCAAAACATGAAAATCTGATTGCTGATCTTGATCTCAAAAGCAAAAATCAAATAGATGAGTTTCATAAAAATTACCGGAATCCTGATGGACTCTATAAAATTGTGTCCCCTTTCACCGATGTTTTTTCCTCCATCAAACAGCATCAAAGCAAATAAACCGCAATGTTATGTTACACATACAGTAATGCACTAAATAATCGACTCCTTAACCACAGCAGAATTATGGGTAACTTTTCAGGATTTAGTCGGAAATATGGCTTGTTGCCATTCAATGGAAAGCTTTCACTGAGTTCTGTCCGATGAATGGTAACAAACCATATTTCTGACTAAATCCTGAAAAGTTACCCATAATTCTGCTATGGTTAAGGAGTCGATTATTTAGGGCATTACTGTAGAATATGCTTTGTGCACATCAAGTCATTGTCCTAACTTAGCAGAAAATGAAACAATAAAATTGATGTCAACATTTGTCACAATCCAATTATTGCATGAGCATTAATTGAGTAAAGAACAGAGCGAAAATGTTCCCACGTCAAAGTTACTTTAGTTCAGATACAGGTAAGGTAAATGACCCGAAAATCCTCCATCCTGAGATTAAGGAAATCTTGAATCAGTTCAGCTTCAAATTTGAAGAACAAATTGCTATTATCGGCACATATGGTAAGTGATAGATTATATTATAATACAATGATGCTGTACACACTATTGCCCTAAATAATCGACTCCTTAACCACAGCAGAATTACACATGTATGGGTAACTTTTCAGGATTTAGTTGGAAATATGGCTTGTTGCCTCAGTGAGAGCTTTCCGATGAATGGCAACAAGCCATATTTCCGACTAAATCCTGAAAAGTTGCCCATAATTCTGCTGTGGTTAAGGAGTCGATTATTTAGGGCATTACTGTAATTTGCAAAGATAACCATGGCTGGCTGCAACACTCAATATATTGCAGATGAGGTGACACTATTGGATCCATAGAGGAAACTTTCTGAAACGTACTTGTACTGGTAGTTGACAAAAGTATATGATGACAAGGGACACAATTTTAGGTCTGATCGGTAAGCTAACGTCAGCTAGTGCAAGTTTCTTTACTAGTAGTTCCTTAATGAACACAATTATTTATTACCACATTAGCTATGCTATTGAATGGTCAGTACCTTAGCCTGTACTCTCCATTTTCCTGATAGCAGATACAACATGTATATTCAACAAAATTATTCTGGACCAGGAAATCTAAGCCATCAAAACAAATTCCAACCAAATGGTTCTTAATTTAGAAGCAGTTTCAATGACGTTCTGTGAACATACCAGTAATGCCCTAAATAATCGACTCCTTAACCACAGCAGAATCATAGGTCAATTTTTCAAGCCATATTTCCGACTAAATCATGAAAAGTTACCCATAATATTCTGCTGTGGTCAAGGAGTTGATTATTTAGGGCATTACAAAACCAGCACTAAAATATTCCTTTACATTAAAGATATCCTGTCTCAGTGTCTGATTTAACACTCCTAAATTACTATTTTTTCAGCTTTGGGGGTAAAAAATATTTGATTTGAATCGAGGAACCCACTGTTATTAAATTTCGATTTTGTTAAATCTATGTATTGTCTACACCTCAAATTCCATATATTGTGATGTCTCATTCGAACTGGAATTCCTCAGCACGTACATGTAACACCATAAATATAAACAAACATCTTCTTTCATGTGTTATCAAAATGGTATTATAACTACCGGTAGTCTATTTCCATGAATAGAATATTATTACTGAATCGGGATCGAGTATACTTAAGTATCTGCATGCCAACTATAACAAGATAATGTTAATTTTGTTTCAGGCGACAATTCCCCCCCCCCCATCTTTTATTCAGAGAATCAATTCAATCACCAGAGCCACAATATTCCAGGTGGAATTTTTGTTAGGCTGACAACAACTCGAGGAGTAGAAAATCAATAGATTTCAAAAATCAAAATTCAATAGCTCTGAGCTTTGAAGGGTGGGTTCCTCGACTCAAATCCAATATTTTTCACCACCGAAGCAGAAGCAATTGTAATATAGGGGTGTTAAATCGGACATGGTATTGTTAAAATTAGATGTCAATTTCAAAGTGGAGACCTTAAATATGTTCTTTTTTGAGAGAAAACAACAGTCATCAACAATTTTAGAAATACTGGTAAAATAATTGTAATTTCACGAGAATTTATATGAGAATCGTCATTGCGTTGCTTGTCAGTCTCTCCATGTGACCATTGAGGAGATAAATTTTAGTAGCATGGATTCCTGATCTTAGGCATGTATTTGCAAGCTTGTTCACCTTAGAAATCCTAACATCAATAAATGAGTCAATGACACTGAAGCTAAACTTGAGATGAGAGTGATATAGGTAAATAATTAAATGTGGATTCCACATGCAGCATGTGCAGAAGGATATTCGCTCCGTAACAAATAGAACTGAAAAAATGTCAACCATCAATTAACCCTTTACCCAACAAACCAGCCAAAACCGGCCAAATAAAGCTTCAACAGCCTAAAATATCTTTGGTCTGTCTCAATAGAACCATACAAATATGGATATCATTGGAACCGGCTCCTTGACCACATTGTGATTGTTACAGTTATGCCCTGTGCCAATGCATTCTCTTATATATGCGAGTCGACCATAGGTCGCCTCGCATATATAAGAGAATGCATTGGCCTAAAAAAAATCTTTTTTTTAACACTTTTTACCATTTTTTCTTACATTCTTTAACAATTTTATAATTTTTAATGTGTTAAGCCAATGCATTCTCTTATATATGCGAGGCGACCTATGGTCGACTCGCATATATAAGAGAATGCATTGGCACAGGGCCCTTCTGTTGGGTAAAGGGTTAAATATAAATTAAACATTGTTATAGATACATGATCAAAATTATTAATGACACTGATAATGTGGTACATTCAATACCCTAAAACTGATTGGACGATGGTCATCAACCAATACCAATAGATCAGCTTAATCATTTCTACACTAAATGGGTTATCCCATTCAGTTACATGTATAATAGCACAAATTGGAATGGTCTATTAGTAATTTGGAGGGGTGTTCAGGAAATATGAGCAAACAACAGACAGATGAAATGATAATGCAACTGCAGATGTATTCATATTCATTCAATGGTGAAAAATGTTCAGATCTATGGTCGTTTGTTGAACTTATTATCTGAACATTTCCTACTTGTAAATGGGTCTTTAGTATACAAAGTGTTAACTAAGAAATGATAGAATTGCAGTTCCTTACCTAAACTGTAATAAACATATATAAGCTAATGTACATGTAGGTTCATGCAGAATATGTGGTACAATCTGTACCAGTATTGTACGTGATTTGCCAAGGCCAAACAAAATCAAATGTGCCAGAAAATTTAAGGAGTCTGCAAATTGGGTTCAAATATTATTTGTGTTCATTGACGTTATTATTTTGTGAGGGGCCTTTTATTTCTTAATTGCATGCTTGGGTCAAGATTATTTAGCTTTTTTTTTTGTATAGAAGCCTAATTCTTTCCAAGATAAACGAACTTATTTTGAGATATTGAACATTAATTGCATCTTCGCATATTACATGTAATTTTTAAAGAAATATTCTCCGTCACATTGATAACCATATAAACAAGTTGATTTTCAGGATAGGGGGGCAACTATATACTGTTAAATTGATTCATTGCTCTGTACTAGATTCAAATTGGGAGTTTATTTGTGACTCAAAAAGCATAAAATTGATACATCTTGTGAAATTTCCACAAAGCCAATTCGCCTTCAACAGGGATGAAAGAGTGGAGCTGTTGCGGGTGTAGGGACATGTCCTTTCCGAGTGCGACAGATGCAGACGAATAGGCTTCACCAAAATATCTCAAGGTATATAAATGTTATGATCTGAGTCATGAATAAGCCAGAGATAATCAGAATGATTCATACGGCAATATGCTGAAAAACATAACATGACGGGAGCTGCACTGGTGAAGCATTAAGGATCCTGTGCCAGGGCATTCTCTTATATATGCGAGTTTCCCAGTGAGCCTCACATATATAAGAGAATGCACTAGCTTATGGTTAAGGTAAATATTGTTAGCCAATGTATTCTCATACATGTGAGGCTCCCTTTGGGAGACTCGCATATATAAGAGAATGCACAGGCACACGGTTTTCACAAAATTTCAGGAAGCTCCAGTCATGGAAGGGTTAACCCTTTACCCAACAAACCGGCCAAAACCGGCCAAATAAAGCTTCAACAGCCTAAAATATCTTCGGTCTGTCTCAATAGAACCATACAAATATGGATATCATTGGAACCGGCTCCTTGACCACATTGTGATAGTTACAGTTATGCCCTGTGCCAATGCATTCTCTTATATATGCGAGTCGACCATAGGTCGCCTCGCATATATAAGAGAATGCATTGGCCTAAAAAAACACATTTTACCATTTTTTCTTACATTCTTTAACAATTTTATAATTTTTAATGTGTTAAGCCAATGCATTCTCTTATATATGCGAGGCAACCTATGGTCGACTCGCATATATCAGAGAATGCATTGGCACAGGGCCGTTCTGTTGGGTAAAGGGTTAATGATAATTCAACATAGTTATATGGTCACGCTCATCAATAATATCCATGATACACCTTGAGACATGTTATAGTGATATATAATAGATCTAATGATTTTGCCCCATGAAATAATCCAGATATTTTTTGATAAGCCCAAAACAAAAAAATTCTGTTTCCGATAACATTGGGAAAATTTTCCAGACAGGCAGGCAGGGATTTGTTTTTTAATGCAAATTTTTATTTTTAAAACCTTTCAGCCATAAGCGTTATAGTAGTGTGGTCACGGTGCCATGGAATATGATAGATCCATGTGTATTGAAAATAAGCCAAGCATGTTGAAAGCATTGGACAAAAACATGTTGTCCCCTGTTCATTCACTCTGCAGTAAAATATCTACCAATGATTAGCTCAATAACCCACTTATTTTTGCTTTTGGGATTGGGAAAACCATAAATATTCACAATGACACTCTAACAGGTAACTATATAGACTAGCTTTCTGGAGAAAATCGAAAACAATATTGAGGCAGGCAAGAAAATCTCAGCCAGACAGGGTATCGGAAACAAAGAAGTTTTTTTTTGGCAACACCTGTGACCTTTTAAATTTGAGGATGTTCCCATATAAATTAGGGTGGAAACAAATTTATTACTAGACACTTGATTGTGCAAATAAATGCCCTATATTAACTGCAAATTGATGAATTGTATCAAAGCTGATGAATTATTGAAACTTGCCTTGAAAACGTAGAAAATACATGTACAGATTGAAAATATACTCTCTACTATGAAATTGGGGGATATTTAGGTTTCGAGAATTTAGGAGCCCAAATCTCGAAACAAAACAAGTTACATTGTTCAGCTCTGCAACAGGTATTTCATATATGTAGTTGTACACTTACCATGATAACTAATTTTATTTTATCTTACGATAACAGGTGGAAAAATTTAACCCAATGCATTGGTATGAAATATGTGGCATTGCACGCTACTTCATTCACCAGTATTAAAGGTACTCAATCCGATTAAGCACCCCTAAATTACTATTTCTTTAGCTTCGGGGTTAAAAAATATTTGATTCGAGTCGAGGAACACACCCTTCAAAGCTCAGAGTGATCAATAGTAGCCACTTGATTTTAGAGTTATCCATCTTACACCCGCAATTTGTCTGTTTGAGCTCGAGCAAGTGGACCACATCTCCAAAATTTAATAAACTTCAAAAATCGATATCTGATCACTCTGAGCTTTGAAGGGTGGGTTCCTCAACTCGAATCAAAATATTTTTTAACCCCGAAGCCAAAGAAATAGTAATTTAGGGGTGCTTAATCGGATTGAGTACCTTTAAAGTTTAAGACATTTTCAAATAATGACTCTCATAATGTCTTGGTAGCAAATGAAAAGTTACCTCATACAAAATACTACATGTAGATGGAACTGGAACATCAACTTATCAAGTGGCAAATTAGGAAAATAAATACAATTTACTTGCCACAAAATGTCACTATTTTACTTTCCAAAATAACCCAACACATGGCATACATGGTAGGTTATAACCTAGTAACCTACACTGTACATGTATATGATGTGTGCATATTATTATCATGATTCATGAAGCTGTGTGCTAGTCAATAAGTGATAAATGCAAAATGTGCAATATACATACCGTAAAGCTTCAAATCATGATACTTTTCAGATGTTGTGTGATGATCATGCATTATTTAAATTTGATTTCATGTGAAATATAGTGCATGACTCGAGGGTAAAATCAAGATTCACCAGTTTATCACCAATTCTACTTCACAATATGAAAAGTGATTAACCCTTTACCCAACAAACCGGCCAAAACCGGCCAAATAAAGCTTCAACAGCCTAAAATATCTTGGGTATGTCTCAATAGAACCATACAAATATGGGTATCATTGGAACCGGCTCCTTGACCACATTGTGATAGTTAGTTATGCCCTGTGCCAATGCATTCTCTTATATATGCGAGTCGACCATAGGTCGCTTCGCATATATAAGAGAATGCATTGGCCTAAAAAAAATCTTTTTTTAACACTTTTTACCATTTTTTCTTACATTCTTTAACAATTTTATAATTTTTAATGTGTTAAGCCAATGCATTCTCTTATATATGCGAGGCGACCTATGGTCGACTCGCATATATAAGAGAATGCATTGGCACAGGGCCCTTCTGTTGGGTAAAGGGTTAAATAGTATTACCATCACAACTGAGCAACAGAAATCATACAGAACCAGTAAATTCATTGCAAAGATCAGGAAGAGATCAGCTAAGATTTCAGTCACTCAGAAGCTATAAAATACTGATTACATTTGGCTGCACAAAGAACATACCGGTACTACTAAATTGCCAACATTTGATAAGTGGTTTTTATTTGTTGAGATGAAGTTTCTTTAAAGCATTGAGGGACATTCCGATCAATACATCGCTATTTCGATAAGAAATGAGAAATGAGAATTTGTTCGCGCTCGCTGAAGCAAGCACATTTGAAGCAATGAACACTCATACTGAGTCAGTGCCTCCATAAATCCGATATAATCTTATCATTTTTAACAATCTTTTATTATTTGTTTTCCCTTTTTTCATTACACAGGGTTTTCGCAAAAAATCAGGAAACTCCAGTCATGAAAGGGTTAAAGAGACTAGTTAAGATGTACTCCACACAAAAATCTTTGATTCTGCAGTAATGCCCTAAATAATCGACTCCTTAACCACAGCGGAATTATGGGTAATTTTTCAGGATTTAGTCGGAAATATGGCTTGTTGCCTTTCATCGGAAAGCTCTCACCATATTTTGAGGCCTGAACTTCTGAAATGATTATCAGCATTTACAAACAATTAAATCAATTAAACTGAAATTACAATCAGCCATTTGACCAATCACATTACAGAACTCCCAAATATACTACAAGTAAATCGGGAATCCACCTGAGATGGTCAGTGTACACATGCACCTGAAACTTGAGTTTAAAAATTAAATTACTCAGTTATTTTAGGCAGTTTACTCTGTGATAGACATTAATGTGAGGTAAAATTTTGTTCTAACTCTGATTCTGCATAGATGGATTATTGATCAAAACCTCTTTTAATAGATTGACTTGACTTAGCTAATTAACAGGCAATTCTCAGGCAAAAAATATGTGCAGGAAATATGTCAAGAATTGTCAATTTCGACAAATAATCTGATTAACAATTGGTTGGTGTCTGTAATTGATAGAAAGCACTATACATGGTGAAATTTTCTTTCAAGTGAAAACTATTGGTTGAATGTGATGAGGTTTGTCACAAATCAATAAGGACAACATTTCCTTGGAATAGGCAAAAACTGAGCGATCTTAATATTTCCCAAAAAATCTACATGCACATGTGAGATATTTGAAGACATACTAACATGTATGTGGATGATGTATGCACAGCTAAAACTGAATAGAACTTTATAAATTATTTTCAGCAAATGATAACTATGACGATGCTGATGTGTTCATACAGGCATGTCCAGAAACACATACCTGTATGCTACTAGTAGTATTATGATGAAAAATCTATTTAATATATTCTGTAATCATGGACAGGACAGGGAACAACATAATTAAGCAATCATGTCTGAACAGTTTCTATGTGGTATGAAATTCTAAGTGACATTTAAAAGGAAAAACACTGGTTTAGAAGCATGAAATGGGCCATATATGAGTATGTTACACATAAATGTAGATACAACTATGCTCTAATTAAACAACTCCTTTAACAAGGTTTTAGGCCAGTCAACTGCAGTCAAGTGGTATCACCACAAATGCTAGTGGTTGACATGCAGTATCTGCCATTAATCTTACAGCAGTAATACTTTTTAACTGCGCTAACCAAGTAAATTACTGTCGTGTTAATGTTAATTTTGTTTGCAACCGCAAAAATGTTGAATTCAATATAGAAATTTTCAAACACGTGAGCGTTTGATGTCCGGCGCCATTTTCAAACACCAAGTTTTCAATTCACAAATACCATATCTACACCAGGGGTATCTTTATTTTCAAGTTAACTAAACACATAATATTTCAATTAATAAATTGTGTACAGTTTATTCAACATACGAAGTTGATCACTGTCTGACATTTGTGATTGTATCATCAATGCAGCCAATTGCGAGGTGTTATAGTGGTTGGCGGCGGTATAATTGACCATGCTTGATCACATGAACGCGGTTGAGTACCTTGGTAATACCGGTGGTCAACTTTGTTAAGGAGGGTCGATTAATTAGAGCATAGCTGTATAAGGCATTGAAAAGCATATTCAGAATGAATTCCATATGGCAAAAATATCTGAATTGGTAAGAGATTAATTGAATATTTGAATAAGTTTTCCAATGTTGTATGATCAATAGTAATTTTGAAATGTTTCGGATATTAAAAACCAACGTATCCCTTTAACTTAAGTGACATGCTAAAATGTTGTTTTTCACAAATGGAATAAATAATATGAAGAACAGAACTCACAAATACCTGTCTGTAATGTGCGCGCTACAGCATCAGGATCTGTTAGAGGGCCCTGCGAATATTAGAGATTGAATTTGATGTCGACATCGCCATTGTGATCGACACAGAATCGGACAACCGATTTTAATATGCAACTTGTCCCCAACATTGACACTAAGTTGGATATTTTGCTAAAGGTGATGATGTATCTGTGATATTTCTCGTAATATACTAATTACATATCATATGAGGTTTGTTAACTTAGTTATATACCATCAAAAAGATCATATAAGGGACAAACTGTCCATAAGGCCCTAGAATTTTATGACGGATGGTTATAGATCTTATAGATGTAAATAAATAGCTAATTAGTGTCGGATTATCAACCCATGAATATGTCTGCAGATTATGCGATATAAATACCAAACCGAATTGGAATTAATAATTAACTGCAAAATTATTTTTGTGCATACACATAAATGTAACTTAATCGAAATGTATAGAACTTTATATACAGTAATGCCCTAATTAATCAAGTCCATAACCACAGCAGAATTATGGGTAATTTTTCAGGATTTAGTTGGAAATATGGCTTGTTGCCATTCATCGGAAAGCTCTCGGGGAGAGCTTTCCGATGAATGGCAACAAGCCATATTTCCGACTAAATCCTGAAAAGTTACCCATAATTCTGCTGTGGTTATGGAGTCGATTAATTAGGGCATTACTGTACAACTGGAGAGTTGCATATGCAATCATGTTATTTTCTCCCTACATATTTAACCTGAAATTAATCGACACCATAAAGGGATAAAATCGGAACTGACTTTGAAGACCTCCCCGATTCGTTATCGGCTTTTAGAATATGCAGAAAAGTTGTGATTCGCAGGGCCCTAATCTGTAAATAAAACCAGTGACAGAGACAGCGGAAATAATGCACATTGGAGACACAACTTATTGATTGATTGGTATATTAATAAACACAAATAAATCTTGAGAGGATTCTCAATATATATGGCAGCTCTTTCCAAGGGTGAAATGAGATTAGACATAATCAGAACTGAGGCAACCAGGCTGAAATCAAGTACTGTATAGCCAGGGTTTCCCGTTAGTACCACTCAGCATCTGTAGACCGGACCCATTCCCTTTGCAATGACAATCTGTCTTGAGACATGTACATGTATACCGTATGTACACATGTAGTCAATAACACTTCCGATATATCCTCAAAAACCTTACTGGCAGCTGGAAAGGAAGGGGTTAATGCTGAGTAAGCCTGAGTTCCGAAAGCGGGTCAATTGAGTCTATTACCCAGTACTTGAATATTACAAAGTAACTATTTGAAATCAGTGCCCCAAACTACAACATAAGTTTGGTACGTTCATGAACTCTGGTGCAAAAGTGCGCAATTTGACTAGTTTGACTACATACGGTATACATGTATCTTAAAATTATTGCACATACATGTATACTGGTATGGAAATGGCATAATCACTGAATTGCTAGAAAGCATACCCATGCTTAACTGGTGTTATGTATATCGGTAGCTTTGAAGCCTTGGATTTGCTTTTTGATTAATAGTATCTCAGGTACAAGGAATGGCTGCTTTTCAGTGTCAAAAGTTCAAAACACCCAAATTTTCTCCCGACGAAACGAACCTTTGTGTTTTGTGTCTGCCAAAAAGGAAACAGCCTTATTTATTTTCCCCTAACGGAAACCCAGGTATAGCAGTACAAAATTGTATGCAATTGACTGGTACCCATCACTCATTTCATCTTTCACTTCTTCAAGTATTGGAGGTGCTGTTGAGAAAGTGGATAATTGAATGAATTGGTGAAAAACAAAAAAGTCCCTTGTACATGTACAAACGAATACAAAATATGAAGTCATGAACAAGCTTGCAAATAAGATTAAGATACAGATTGTGTCCACAAAAACAGTCTTCTGGAAATCAGGCAGCTGAAATAACAGAATATACTGTATTAAAGTGTTTCAATATATGGATTATGTTGCTCGTTATTGAGACATACCTGTACAATGTACTAGTAATAACATATTCAGAAACAAAATTAGGCAACAAACTGTTGTTTGATTACATTACAAGTTTTGCCATATAATATTTTATGTCTCAGAGTCAGATCTAACAAAGTTTCTCCAGTGGAAACATGAATCCTTCTGAGCTGTGGAGCACTGTTGAATAAAATTACGATATATTTGCACCTGTTACCAGACATTTACAGAACTACTATGTTTTATCTATGTGTAAAGGCTGCCAGTAATGAAGACAGTTATGCCAGACATGAACAGCATGAGTTTAACCTTCTAATATCACAGACATATTCTTTCCCGTGAAAACTACTACATGTAGTACTTACATGTACATGTGTACATACATCATACGTGTGGAATCAATGACGTACACACTCAGCTTGCATAATAAACTAAGCAATTTTATTAAGTGAAAACTGTGAAATAAATGTGTTAAAGGATAAAAGTTTTGTGACCCATTAGATAGACAAGTCTTCAGAACTGTCTTAAAATATACATACTGTACGTGTACATGTGGCAACACGTGAAGAGTAATTGATGTATTAAAAGGAAAATACGGGACCACAGTGGAAATCAGTCACTTCTATGAGCCTTTCCTGTGCTATCCCGGGCATGGGGCGTAATAAACTCACTCACTCTTGACATTCATAGCAAGATTTATTGGAAGATTGTTTCCCAATTACCTTCGTGAAAGAGGGGGATTAAAA
This sequence comes from Siphonodentalium dalli, assembly GCA_032622095.1. Taxonomy (NCBI): domain Eukaryota; kingdom Metazoa; phylum Mollusca; class Scaphopoda; order Gadilida; family Siphonodentaliidae; genus Siphonodentalium; species Siphonodentalium dalli. The sequence goes on from CP136067.1 coordinate 44,010,010, forward strand.
TCATTATTCTTAGTATAGGTCCTAATAAAACACCTATGTAATAGTAGCTCACTTGCATATAATGTAACCTGTAACGGCAGGGAGAACGAACTTTTCCTGATTAACACACTTGCTGAATATTCTACATGTACAAGTAAAGCAGCATGCATATCATGGTAGCAACCCGGATGAACTGCCTATTAAATTAACGCATCTCCAGAACATCAAACATTCTACAGGTACATTACATGTACCGTACATGATGTACAATTAAGATTATTTATATATGGGATTAATCAGGGTTTCCACTATAGGTGCAGTGGGTCCCTTTAAGAGTCCCTTTCCACTCCCCCAAATATCCCCTCCAACATATTCTTCTACCTGGTCCACAGATTAATGCCTACCGGTATGACACTAAAACCGACAGGGAGTAATAAACAATAATTTTATTTGCCTGCTAATGCTGATAAATAGTGAACCATTTGGCAGGAAAAGAATGCTTTTCGGGGCTACACACATTGACAATTATTTTTGCCTTATTCTGAAAGATATTGAAGCCGACATCACAAAATTCACGTGGCTTATTCTACCTGGTTGGCTGGTTGCAATTACATTCTCAACTAACACACAAATTGAAAATTTTAACAATATCCTCCACTGTTGTTGGTAGCGGTACGAAAAATTGTCAGTACTTATTTTACAGGCGAGTTTAACTTGACATTTTGTCAAAAAGTTTATGCAGTGCCAAATGACAAAATCCTTACAGTGACTTCAAATTTTCAAATAATAAAACACATTTATAACATTTACTTTAATATATTACCATTGATATTCAGAACTTGGCTTAAATTTTAAACTGACTTACTAAATACTATTTATAACAGTAATAGTATTTAGTAAGTCAGTTGATAATTTAAGCCAAATTCTCGACAACACACAAATTGTCACTTGTAATGATGTAGATATTCACAAATTGTCACATGTAATGATGTAGATATTCACAATTTGTTGATAGACTGAGATTTCCCCCAGCGAGCCACTGGGCTACCATTTCTCGAACTCCTAGCGGAAACCCTGGATTAACGCTAACAGGAAGAACCACCTGGGATATTACCCATAACACTAAAATTTTAGTCTGATGTTGTCATGAAAGAAGTAAATATCCAAGTCATGACCCATCATCCTATTTTATTCAGATATATAAATGTATCTCCAGTGTTTTTAACTTCTAGTGGAATCCTTGCTGTGTAGCTCACTACCACTTATCGTTATTCCAATATCAACTGATCGATAGCATTTCATTGTTAAATCAAACATAATATATTTATAAACCAGTGGTTTGAGATGGTAGGACACATATGGGTGTTTCCGATCTCTCATGTGGCCTGAATCCATTGGGGACCATAATGGAAATAAATAGTCTTAGGACTGTTTTCTTATGCTATCCCCGATAGGTTTTTGGTCACCTGTTAGTGTCGGACAACTCGTTAGTCTTATACCCTGAATAATAGTCATACTCATGCTGGTCATTGCATGGTCAACTGCAGAAGTGGCAGTGTACATTGCATTCTTCCGCAGGTGACCTATGTCCATTAATAATTTAATTCTTCATCTTACTAATTTCTGTTAATCTGGTACGTTATATCACTTATATTCTTTTTGTCTATTTTATCTTTACATGTAGGTTGTACTACACTAATGTGTTAAAACACCATTTAAACATATCTTATCTTAAGACTTAACACCAATTGAAGAATGTGATGCTACAGATCAAATTATATGCATTAATCAACCCCCATTGTCATGGATGTGCTGATGAAGTCCAACTTCCCAAACCTCTTTGTTTGATTTCAACAGACACAATATCAATAGACAATCATGATATGGTGACTGGAGTAACTGGCAATGTTCGCAATAGCAGATAGTATCCATAGTTTCGGTATACATCATATTATAATTATTAATATTAGTTATTACATGCACAGCAGCACATTACATTTAAAAAAAATAATTAACAATTCAGTCACTCCCAGTGACCACCGGACAGCTTTTGTCGACAGTTCCGGGCTCAGTGACTGCCTGAGTTGTGTATGCGAGTGTCACTCATTGACTCAATACACTTAATCGGAGTAATTGCGAAACCTCAACATTCAATAACAAAGAAAAACACCACTGGCACTGTGACTGTCACAATTAAAAATGGAAAACTATTCGTAATATGGGTAATCTTATATTTGAATTTAGTCTAACTAAAAATGACAAAATTCATAACCACTGATATAAATTTAATTTATACAAATTTTATAATATTGTAAATGTAATTTGTAAACCGTTTTTTTTCCGCTGCTGTAACTTGCAGTGTTGGCCACTCGTCTATTCTGTAGTATACAGTATTATGAGTTTACTGTTAACTAGCTTACTTTATTCATCATTACCTATATGACTTGCTTTTAAATATTCGCCTACCGATTATTAACAAAGGTTACAAATTATACGCAAGATGCTAATGCCAATAAATGTTTTCTTTCTCACAACGGAATAAATTTGGATAAAATGGCTGTCGTAAACGTAACTTCCGGTTTGGCAGGTGCGCAGATGCGACGAAAACCCACACGAGTCCACCCTGAAAACCAATGCGCATGAGCAGCCGAGATCCAAAAGAATTATCTCACACCAGGTCGTCCTGACGTTGAAAAGGAGTACATCCCGGCGTGTGTTTTGTTTAACTGGACAATTCGTCACTCAAATTTAATAAAACACATTGTTCGCCCGACAACTGTTATTTCAAATCATCAGATAAGAAAGTTGTACCTGGAAGTGTTTGAAGAATGCCGAAGTACGTACAATCTGAATGAACGTATAATGACGTTTTCGTTGCACATTTCTCCGATTCGAGTTAGGCCTATCTGTCTGTATCTGTAGTGTTAGTACTGTTACGTCGTAGGAACCAGTTCTGGCGTGTTACGACGGGTGTTATACTTTTATACTTTCCACATGGTAAATTTTATGCACTGTGGCAAAAATGCTCAAAGTCAAACTGGTCGGGGAGAACCCAAAATCGATGTACTAAACCTCGATTCCGGGACACACTATAAAGTGTATGCCGAGGCCGGCTCCAAATAAAAGGTGTAAACGGGGTGTTATGTGGCGTTTGGTCCGTTGTTTCTCAATGGATATTAATGAAATTTGGTGTTTACATGTATGTCCGGACTGCGACATGGAATACAATAGATCCATTTGATCTTTGGGTCATGGCTTACGCCATCAAAGATCCATGGCGTGCTTGAAACAACATAGGCGACTATGATTCCTATAAAAGTAACAATTAGGACCAACGCACATGTATTTATCAACTAAATACAAATACAAGTGTGAAACCATCCACTCACCTACGTGTCATTTATCCTTAAAATCCGACAAATAACAGAACGTAAACACTGACATGTCGTGTGTTCGTCAACCATTGCATGTGACCCGTAATTTCATGAATCCCCCTGTGAGTTCCCTGTGCGCACAGCAAGGTAATCACATGCGTTCACATTGAGTGTACAATTCAGGTTGCCCTGATACAATTCAAGTTGAGGGGAACTACAATCTGCGCATGCGTGTAGTTTTTACAAATTACCAACTCCAATTTGTTACACATGCGTACTGGTACAGTAATGCGAGTTGCAGAATCATGTTTGCCATGCACGAACTGCACGTAGTCATGTGATATGTTAGCTCCTCCTGCTTCGGCCATTTAACCACGTTTTGTCAACATGTTTTCCGACTGGATTTTTTTATTAAATTATTACGGAATTATACACACGTTCTTGTAGGTCTCAGAGCTAATATATATTGCAATATTGTTAACATTAATGACTATGTTACTAATAATAATGTTAGTTGATTCTTAAAAATAAAATGTATTTAAAAAAATTAGCTACTCGCCAAAGCTGAAGCGCCACAGCGGTCAGACGTGGATGGCCTTTGCCATATTACCACGTCTGGTCAGACTAGGAATACAATAACGTTTGAATTGTTTTTAAATTCACAAATTTGTTTATTTTATTCAACTTTTTCGTTCTGAAACACACTATAAAGTGTAAACGGTCGGCTCCAATTAAAAGGTGTAAGCGGCTTATGTGCTTAGCGGTATAGGTAATCGGATTAACTAACTGACACTCGAGACTATTACTCAATTTAGTCTTGGGTGTTTTGTATCATTTGAGGTTTTTGGGGAAATAATAATTTAGAAACATGCACCTCTCAGAATACGTTAATTTCGCATATAACCTGTATGAGGAATATCGTTGAATTTGATATTCTTTATCATTATATGTAGGCTATTATGTCATACTTGTGACATTAATATTCAGATAGTTGTCTCGGTATCGTCTCCATATTTGTCAACGTTATTGGCACGTACATGTGTACATGTATCTTATATACGGAGGCGATGGTGACGTCGTCGGAACTTGGGGGCTTGATACCGAGACCACTATTTGAATATCAATGTGCACTTCATTGAGTTTGATATCTTTTGTTAACATATTCATATATGTCTCATGTTTGTTATTATATTTTATGTGTTTATTATATATGCATTATGATTAAATAAAGTTATCATTTAAAATAAATGTATTTAAATTATTATTTCTCCAAAACCTCAAATGCCACAAAACACAATAGTCTAGAGTCGCCAATTAGTTAATCCGATTACCTATAACGCTAAGCACATAAGCCGCTTACACCTTTTAATTGGAGCCGGCCGCTTACACTTTACAGAACGAAAAATTTAATAAAATCAACAAATTTGTGATTTTAAAAACGATTCAAACGTCAATGTATTCCATGCCATAACCCGGACATATGTACTAAATGTCAGTCATATCCATTTATAAACAAAGAAGATAATGCGACATCAAGTCCGCTTACACCTTTTAATTGGAGCCGGCCGTTTACACTTTATAGTGTGTTTCAGAACGAAAAAGTTGAATAAAATCAACAAATTTGTGAATATAAAAACAATTCAAACGTTATTGTATTCCATGTCCCAGTCCGGACATATACACCAAATTTCATTAATATCCATTGAGAAACAACGGACCAAACGCCACATAACACCCCGTTTACACCTTTTATTTGGAGCCGGCCTCGGCATACACTTTATAGTGTGTCCCTCGATTTGTGTTAAAAACCTTGATCGAGGTTCTTCGAGACCATGTGACCACTGGTCAAAACATACACCCATGATTTAAGGGGAAACACTCTAAACCAAATATGATACTAATGGAAGTACATGTAATGTAGTGTAAGTGATATAGGCTACGGTAGTGTGGAGTATTTCACAGTGTTTCATCTTACACCTCTGGGAGGCCAAATTCACATTTAATAATTAATTGTGCTTGAGTGCAATCAAGCACAATAATTATTAAATGTGAATTTGGCCTCCCATAGGTGTAAGATAAAATAATACACACTATATTACCAGTGGTCACATGTTCTCGAAGAACCTCGATCGAGGTTGTTTACACAAATCAAGGTTTAGTACATCGATTTTGGATTACATGTCATGACCCCAGGGCCAGTCCTAAACGAGATAATCTGGCATTATTACTCTCACATAGTCAGTGCTGCCAGTGCTGGTGCTTCTCACAATACTATATAGACATTACCCTAAAATAACACACTATCGCACTCGGTACATCATAAGTGGTGGAACTTTTTTCTTTTAAACTGAACCTTAACTTGGCTTAAGTTAAAACATCGATGTTGGAGAAAAATTTCGGCAAAACACAAATCGATTCGTTCGTGTCATATGTACAAGTAACTGTACTGTACTCAAAATGTTTACGCATCCATATCAACATAATTTTTTACATGATCATGTGTGCCATGCGTTGCCCCATCCACTAGATCTGTGAATTATTTTGATTATGTCTTGTACACGAAAATTCGTAATTTAATTTATGGCTGCAGCCATACAAATTTAATTTATATCAAATTATTAACTTTGATATTAAGATGACATATTTACCTGAACGTTTACAGAATACATCTTCAATTCAAATTACTTAGTATTCTATATATTATCGATATTAGATCGTTGTTATCACCGTGAATTTATTGAAAATGGCATACAGTTCCCCTTTAAGTCAGTACTGTACGTATACATGTATGTATTTTAATCTACATGTTAATTAATAATTTCTTCTTTTCACAGGTATTTCTGTGATTATTGTGACACCTATTTGACACATGATTCTGTGAGTATATTTTTATTTCTTTGGGATAATCAAGTCTTGAAATAGTGTCTGACATTTGCAGAATGAGGTCCCCAGAGGGTGCATTTAATGATGCTACCCTGCACAGTGGGCTAGCATCACCAAATAATCTGATGAATTATCATCTATTCAGCTCTATCAAATAAAACATACCGGTACTTGGTGCACATTGACCAAACAATGCTTTTGAGAAAATTTTGGCCATTCTCAATTTTGGCCAAATTGAAAGAAAGAAATACAGTATAGAATCATTGAGAAAACCACAACTAAAAAAAGAACAGAAAACAAAATTAATAAAAATCATAGCAAGAGAACAAAAACAAAATACATTTAAAGACATATTATGTACTTGGTCGGGTGCGTGAAACTGATAAGTTTATAGGTGCCATGATTATTGGTTTTGATAATCGATTAATCGTACCTAATATTAATAACATCAGCGGAAGTATTCCGTAATATGGCCTATTGCTATATTGGTTGGGTGCTGGTTAACTGCTATCGCTGCTTGTTTGGGACATCGCTGATGTAATTGTTATGTTAATAAAGTGCATCATAAAACACCGGTAATGACTAATGAGCACAATGTATTCAATACGAGTACAGTTCTCGGCGATGTCATGGTGTAATATAATATTTGTAAGTTCATTGGAACCAACGTAGCAATTAATTTAATAGCCAAACATACAAGCAATTTAAAAGTAGGAATGCACGACAGACCGACGGTGGTTCCTAAAAAAAGGAATCTAATCTTACGGAAACTAACTTTCAGCAAACTTCCAGAGCGTGGATAACAACCATAAAGGTGGGCCCCTGCCCGCAAATTTCAGGACTCAGAACAAGTTAAGTACCGGTATTTGATAATGTTCACCACACAATAAGCGATAGCCTGTACTAGTAACATCTAAGTATACTTATACAAACAAAGTATACTTGCTGCAAATGACACCACAGAGAATATCACTGATTAAAATGCTGTAGGTTCCCTGGTTTCGTGAGAATGTCAATAAACTCCGCTTTGGTCCAATCAGATTGAAGGGCGATTGAATTCAGTTCATTGACAGTCAGCCCAATTCAAAGACATAGTGCCGTCATTCTTGTAGAAATATACAACGGCGACGGCATAAGTTCAAAGCTGCAGTGCCGCCAATTTGAAGAATATACAATGACCCGAAGAGTAACCATGTCGCATCATCAAATGAACTGCCGACTGTTGGCAACATAAATTAGTAGTACTCATGTTGTCGGAATCTCTTTGATACATGATCAAAGGTTGTTAACCCCTTGGTTGTAGATTAAACTGTTTAAAACAATCAGGGTATTCAACAATAACTCGCATTTTCCAACGTCCGAAATAAATAACGCAGATTAATTGACGGAAATGGTAATCGATTATCGGCTTTATCAACGGTTCATCGATTATACAATTAATCGTGGCACCCCTAGATAAGTTACTCGTAGTATTCATGAGCTATGCCAACTGCATGAATGTAACATTCTACTAACAATGCCGAAAATCTGAAGAAAATCAACTCTACCACTCTATTGAAAACATTGTAAATATTTACTACTCGATTCGGGGCGCATCTATCGGCGATAAACTAATGAAAACTATTTTGCCACCGAGAGTCACTGCATTTAATTAATGTATAAGTATGACGGTGTGTGTTGTCAAGTTGGATCAATTATTTGTAAAAATGACTACTTTGAACGTGATTATTCTCCATTTCTATATGATCACCCCACCGGAGTGTTTCACATCAATTTAAAGCTACTGTACATACATGTACATGGCAGTTTGCGCTCCAAAATACACCTCATAATATTTGCTTCTGAATATTTCCCGGTATTAAAATAGGTCGATGAAGTCTTGAACTATCGTTCTATGAGCATTATACCGGTATGTCCCTGATAGATGCATTGGTTTCAAAATACAACTTCGAAAATGATAATCGATATATGTGTTCATTGCAATTCTGGAATCGGAATAATGCACGACTTCCGGAAAAATATGTTGCATGATCTTAACATGAAACAATTAAAATACTTCATGCACTGCTTTCTCTTTATTTTAATCTTCAACATACCTCTTAGGCCAAAGAAAACAATATTTATGGTTTGGGTTTCCCTACCGATCCTATTTTAAACCCCCTGCCCTAATGTTTTTTTCATGGTTTTCAAGAAAATCTATTGAATTGTTTCTAAAAAAAATTCATAAAACACAAAAAACACATTTTTTCATCATCTCAGAATAGGTTGATTTCTTAGTAAAAGTATGGTGGAATATTAAAATTTATATAAAATTAATCGAAAGTAGTTTTATGTCACTCTTGGACTCGGAGTAAAATACGCAAATGAAAAGTAATAAGAATATGTCAAAATTACAAAAAAAATAAAATTACAAAAATAAAATTTCAGGCCTACCTACCGACGCTTTTTTTTTTTTGATTTGTAACCCAAACCAAACATATAATTTTCTTTGGCCTTACCAAATTATGTATACATAATTTTCAGGTTCAATGAGCCATGTCTGTTCAAGTGATGAATTTCGAAATGAGAAGATTTAAATTGTAGAAGTTCACAAATAGGATCGGCAAATCTGTAAAACAACTGTAAATCAACTTCATTTTGTAGTTTTCTGAGCGATGGTAAATCATGGGTATTAAATTCTAATTCCCCTTTTCTCTTATATACTACATGTACCATGACATATAGCAGGTGCGTATATAAGCGGATAAGGACAGTCAGGATGGTTGCGGGAGTGGGTGGCAGCAGAGCGCTTTACAAGCCCCTGGCCCTTTGGCCATATGTAATTTTCTGTGGCACTTTCGAAAGAATCTGGCCTTTAAGCTGACCAATGTGCCACCGATAGTATGAATCCTGGTTACGTTTATAATTCTCATCTGTAATTTCAGCCATCTGTGAGGAAAACACATTGCAGTGGAAGGAAGCACAAAGAGAATGTGAAGCTGTATTATCAGAAGTGGCTTGAGGAGCAGGTCCAAAAACTTGTTGATGACACAAGTGAGTAACCAAGCCTTGAAATAGGGTGTCTGTCAATTGCAGAATGAGGTCCCCAGAGGGCTAGCGGGCTAGCATCGCCAAATTCACCCTCAGGGAACCTCATTCTGCTGAGGTGTAAGCTGAATGAGGTCCCCAGAGGGTTAATTTGGTGATGCTAGCCCGCTATGCGGGGTAGCATCACTAAATTCACCCTCTGGGGACCTCATTCTGCAAATGACAGACACACTATTTCAAGGCAAGTGAGTAATATTGGCAAAAATTTGAATTAGTGAAGCCCCAATCCTACACTAGGTTTCAAGAGTGAGAAGGTTGCTATCCTGCTCTTCTGACTTGTAAAAGTTGTGACTAAATATATAGGTGAAGACCAAAATAAAATGATTGCTAGGTTTTCATCTCCACCTGCCATATTTTAAAGGTATTCAATCCGAGTAGACGGTCCCCATATCATCAAGATACAACAACAAAACAGCAACATTTTTCAAATTACGCTTTAGTTATCAGAATCGATTATTGCAACAAAATAATTCTAACAACTGTCAACTATGGTATCAAATTTCCCAAAACGTGTTATTTATCAACATTTTGTTCAACGAAATATGGCCGTATTATCACTTGAGTTTCACAAAATTTGGCTGTATTACCACTTGATTTTAGAGTTATCCATCTTCGTCTGCAATTTTGTCCGAGACCGTTCATTTGACAACGTTTTTCTGGGCCACAAATAATTGCACATCTCGAGAAGGTACCTTGACTAACATCAATAAACCTATACTAGATTTGATCAGGGTATGTATACAAAACAAATGGACATGAGAATGCTATCAGATTCCCTCTTGAGTGAAGTATTATTGCTCCTCCCACCACTTGGTCAGTGTGTTGTGCTACGGTCTGGTCAACAATCTTAAAAGTGTGACATTTTAGTATTATCTATTTATCAAATCATTTGCGAAAGAAGGGGTCCATTGACTGAAACACATGTAATTTCAAATTGCTATGTTTTTAGAAACTCATACATATTTGATAGAGATTTCCGTTTACGTTGCGGTATTTTGGCTAACCTATCTCTTGTTCAACTGCTTTTTATTTGGGGTAACTTTCCAGTGACACTTTAAGAGCTTTGTTTATTTTTCAGCTGCTGCTTTCAAGGCAGGGAAGGGGGGATCATCTAGTGGTGGTGGTGGCGGCGGCGGCAGCGGTGGTGCCATGATTCCTCCTCCCGGAAGTATGCGTAAGTTCAACTCTTTGTATATATGCATGTGTTTGGTACAAAAAATGAATTGTTGGTTCAGTGATCTGTCTCCAAGAAATACATGTGTATGTATGATTTTGTTAGATGTATCTGCAGATAAATATATATTATTAGCTCAACTTTACTTTGTATGGCTTGGTATCCGTCGTCGCGTGTGAGTGAGCATCCGTCAAACATTTCCATTAGTACGGACTACAGGTCGTATCTTTGGTCGAATCATTATGAAATTTGTCATTGTTGTTGACAAGCTGTTGACATTGACATATAGATGGAAACGACTCATTTTGGGGCCATTAGGCAAAAAAATATGGCCACCAGCAGCCATCTTGGATTTCAAAATTCAATCCATTAGCACGGGCTTTAGGTCATACTGTTCGTCTGATCATCATGAAATTTGTCATGGATGTTAATATTGACATGTAGATGGGAACGTGTCATTTTGGGGTCATTCGGTCATAAAACATGGCCGCTGGCAGCCATCTTTAATTGTACTCTTTGCATGACTAAATCCTTTGGCACAGACTACATAGTCCCTTTGATCCGATCATCATGAAATTTGTCATGGATGTTAATATTGAGATGTAGATGGGAACGAGTCATTTTGGGGTCATTCGGTCATAAAACGTGGCTGCCAGTGGCCATCTTGGATTTTACTTTTTGCATGACTAAATGGCTACAAGTTGTATCGTTGGTTGGATCATTATGAAAATTTGTCATGGATGTTAATATTGACATGTAGATGGGAACCAGTCATTTTGGTGTCATTCGGCAAAAAACATGTCCGCCAGCAGCCATCTTTGGATTTCAAAATCCATTAGCACAGGCTACAGGCCGGTGTGTTCATCTGATCATCATGAAATTTGTCATGGATGTTAATATTGACATGTACCTTGTACCCGGGAACGAGTCATGTTGGGGTCATTCGGCCATAAAACATGGCCACCGGCAGCCATCTTGGATTTTACTTTTTGCATGACTAAATGGCTACAAGTTGTATCGTTGGTTGGATCATTATGAAAATTTGTCATGGATGTTAATATTGACATGTAGATGGGAACCAGTCATTTTGGTGTCATTCGGCAAAAAACATGTCCGCCAGCAGCCATCTTTAGATTTCAAAATTCAATCCATTAGCACAGGCTACAGGCCGGTGAGTTCATCTGATCATCATGACATTTGTCATGGATGTTAATATTGACAGGTAGATGGGGAAACATGGCCGCCGGCAGCCACAGTGGATGTTAATATTGACATGTAGATGGGAAAGAGTCATTTTGGGGTCATTCGGCCATAAAACATTGCTTCCGGTATCTTACTCTTTGCATGACTAAATACTTTGACACACCCTACAGTCTACTTCCCTCATCCGATCATCACCAAACATATTGATCCTGATGTTGATGGGAGCTATCAAATGTTATTGATATTCAATGGAAAACACAGTCACCAGGAGCCATCTTGGATTTTGTTTTATATTTATCTCTTCATGTTGATAATGTAGTATTTCTTAGACATTTCAACTTTCCGGTTTCCTAAACACTTGAAATTATTCCCTTTCCAAGTTGAGCTACAGTGTCATTGACACTTTCATTCATGGCAGAGCATGGATTATTAGGCCATAATGCAATGATCATGTTGATAATGTAGTATTTCTTAGACATTTCAACTTTCCGGTTTCCTAAACACTTGAAATTATTCCCTTTCCAAGTTGAGCTACAGTGTCATTGACACTTTCAGGCCATAATGCAATGATCTCTCTCTTAGAAATATGTGTATGATCTGATATTTACCTGTCGTCTGTCTATCAAATTAAAGGGACTCAAGGCTTTTTAAGACATTAAAAATCCTAAAGGAATGTATGTCAATCATCACCAAGAAGAACATGAGAAAACAGATTTTTGTGAAAACACTGTGCCAAATCATTCTCTTATATATGCGACCTATGCCTCGCATATATTAGAGAATGCATTGACCTAACAAATTTTATATTATTTTTTATAATTGTCACAGAATGTAAGAAAAAAATAATAAAAATTTGCTAAAGAATGAAAGAAATAACTAAATGGATCATAATCGGCATCATTCAATTGCGCAACTTTTAACTGGTGTAAGCGATTTTTCGCCAACGAAGATTTTATGAACCTAAATATGTTCAAGTCTATTACACATGGCTTTTGAATAGTTAAAAATGAAGCCGTGGCTTCAAGGTCCTAATTTGATCAGGTACATTTGTATGACACGGATTCTCGCAGAGGAAGTGACAATAAGTAATCATGTTGGAAACATTAACTCAATAATCAGTTATGATGCAGCAAATAATGTTGATTGGTACAAAGTCTCCGTGTCGCACGTGTGGAATTTCCTGAATAATCCATGTCCCTGTAATCTACTTTCACTTTCTAAAAATAGAAGAGATCCATCAATTGATTCAATTTTAAGAATTCTTTTATACAATGTGTTTTACTCAAATTCATAATACTGTGTTTGCATGGCAGATTTATTTCGCCGTTGGGACTATTTATTGGGATTTGTGAATTGTGATCACTGACTAGGTCATTTGTTGCCTAATTTAGCTGTAGTAAATCCGTGGACCATGGGTACATGTATATATTGTTCAGTAAAAAATTGGATTACCTGGGATTACCGCAATTTACCGGGAATCTCTAATCTGGTCTTATAATTAAGAGCCAATACCGATTACCATACCGTTACTGAGGTATATATAGTTGCGTGTCTCATCCAACATGACTTTTCACCACAACCTGGATGAGTACAAGAAAAACACATACTGTACACAACATTGTATGATGACAATTTTATTATCCATCTGTATGGTAATCCAAATTTTGGGAATAAAACTTTTGTGGTTATTTTTGGTATTTGTCGGCACTTGATTCTCTATAAAAGCCTGTAATGATCATCCGAAAGCATGATTTAGAACAGCAAACACAGAAGTGAAAAAAAAAACTCAATGTGGAAGTGAAAGGTCTGCTAAATCCACCACAGTACTGCACATTTGGCAATAGAGTTACTTCGTGATGTCACAGAGTCCCGACAAAAAAGTCACATTGGACTCACTTTTTCTGGATTATCATGTGATGGCTTTTGCCCAATCAGAAACAGTGTTTAAGAGTTGAGGGATGGATAATAATATGTTACCATGTACAAAATCTTCTCCTAAAAGGAAACATATCATGATACAAATAGAATTTAATCGTTATATGCTTTCCAATGTAAATGATAGACTTGTGTATAATTCTTATATATATATATAAATTCTTTTGTCTGGCAACTAATTTCATCAATTGCTTTTCAGCGAAGTCAGGTCCTGGTGGTGCACCACCACCCGCTGGTCCGGGTGGACCCATGCCACTGATGTCAGCTAACCCTCTACCTCCCACAATGATGGGTAAGTGTGTAGTTAACCCTTTCATTACAGGAGCTGGTGCAGCATTAAAGATCCTGTGCCAATGCATTCATATGGAGTCTCTCCTATATAAGAGAATGCACTGGCTTATAAGGTCAATTTAAATATTAAGAGAATGCATTGGCACAGGGTTTTCGCAAAATTTCAGGAAGCTCCAGTCATTAATATGACCATATTTCTGTATACAGGATATATGTGCTAGCCAGTCTTAATCAAAGATAGTGTATCTCTTCTGGGCCACAATTTTATAAAAACACATTTTCAAGACTTTTTATGTTTACCCATACCATAGTATGGTAAACATAGTGTTGACTTCCGAATTGACCACACATCTTCTGTCTGTCTGTCAGTCCATCCGCCTGTCTGTATGTCTGTCCATTGACACTTTACGTATGGTGCAATAACTCAAACATTTTCTATCTGATTGGAACCAAATTCTGCCAAAAATACAGATCAAGTTCGAAAATAGGTTTGGTCTGATTCATTTTAAAGGAGTTATGGCCCTTTTTCCAAAAAAAAATTTATTTAAAAAAAAAAAAAATCACAATTTAGTGTAACACAGACAGGCTGTGTAAATATTTGTCTATAAAGGCATAAAAAACTGGTTTATTTCTGATCCAGCCAAGTGAAATCTCTTCGATTTGAAACTTAATGCCATTTGTTTTGATGTGGGGTGCTGACAAGATCAAGTTCTCCCTCTTGCTATGTTCCAAACATTTCTGCAGGTTGCCTATTCTAAAATAGCCCTGTTTACTGTCCTGCTAGAAGCTATGTATAATAATAAAAGGAATCTCTTTTCTGGACAGGTGTCCTCTATTCATATCAAACATCTTATACCCCAGATTCTCCATAAACCTTGCTAGGATGAAATATTCTATCCTTAACCCTTTACCCAACAGAAGGGCCCTGTGCCAATGCATTCTCTTATATATGCGAGTCAACCATAGGTCGCCTCGCATATATAAGAGAATGCATTGGCTTAACACATTAAAAATTATAAAATTGTTAAAGAATGTAAGAAAAAATGGTAAAAAGTGTTAAAAAAAGAATTTGTTTAGGCCAATGCATTCTCTTATATATGCGAGGCGACCTATGGTCGACTCGCATATATAAGAGAATGCATTGGCACAGGGCTAACTGTAACTATCACAATGTGGTCAAGGAGCCGGTTCCAATGATATCCATATTTGTATGGTTCTATTGAGACAGACCGAAGATATTTTAGGCTGTTGAAGCTTTATTTGGCCGGTTCTGGCCGGTTTGTTGGGTAAAGGGTTAATCCTTTCATGATGGGAGCCCTGCTGGTGCAACATTAAAGACCCTGTGCCAGTGCATTATCTTATATATATATATATGATTCTCACATAGGGAGCCTCACATGTATAAGAGAATGCACTGGCTTACAAGGTCAAGGTAAATATTGTTAGGCCAATGTCTTAGATATGCGAGGCTCCCTTTGGCAAACTCGCATATATAACAGAATGCATTGGCACAGGGTTTTCTCAAAATTTCAGGAAGCTCCACTGCTCCAGTGATGTAAGGGTTAAGTTAGATTTTTATGTAGCTGTTCATTATAGTCTTTAAAGTACATTTAAAGGTACACAATCCAATCAGACGATCCTAAATTACTATTTCTTTGGCTTCGTGTGCAAAAAATATTTGATTCGAGTCGAGGAACTCACTATCAAAGCTCAGTGATCAGATATCGATTTTTGAAATTTGTCATTTCCCGAGATATGTAATTTTTGGTGCCCCGGCAAATATTCCTCAATTGCCGATGAAGATGGATAACTCTAAATTCAATCATTAACCCTTTCATGACGGGAGCTGTGCTGGTGCAGCTTAAAAGATCTTGTGCCAGTACATTGTCTTATATATGAGATGCTTCCATAGGACCAATGTATTCTCTTATATATGCGAGGCTCCCCTTTGGGAGACTTGCTTACCATACCGTATATAAGAGAATGCAATGGCACAGGGTTTTTATGTTTACCCATACCATAGTATGGTAAACATAGTGTGATTGTCCGGATTTACCACTCGTTGTTAGTCCGTCCGTCCGTATGTCTGTCTGTAGACACTTTACGCATGGTGCGATAACTAGGCTTGCCACGATTATTTGATTAATTGACTAACCTTCGGCAGGTGTGGTAGTCGACGGTTATTTGCATTCGTCGACTAATCGTCAAAACTAGGGGGGTGGGTATGGTTGTGTATTTAAGCAGTACTATGCGCAAATACCATGCCTGGAAGTAAAAGCTAACGGCTTCCTTTGATAACGCAGCCGACATTTGGCGGTCATATTCAAAGAGTTCAGTGTGCTTTTGATGTCGTGTTACAGGCTTATTTAACTGTAAACGTATCTTCATATGGATCTGTAATTAGCGATCATCATATCCAAAATGGACGTGCATGGGACTGCATCTATATTTCTTTTTTTCAAATTTCATAATGTAAAACGATCACCATTATTGATAACAATTGACAAAGTCACAAAGTTTGCATGAATGTTCAGTGTTACTAGACAGTTAATCAATAACAAATTGGTTCCATCACTTATTAGTGCTACACATTACATTCTCCAACTTGGTAACGTATATACCCACACCCCGCTGCACGATGCGTTGCACGCACTTTGAATAACAAAACTAAAAGTATAGCAACAGGCAGTGCACACACACACCAAAACCCGCGAAATAAAAATTAAGTGCTATAATATGTCAGGTGACGCAATCGGTACATAATGGAATTTTCTGCAAAACTAACTATAGTCTGTTTTCAATAAGTATGTGACAATTTCGCATGCATTCATTTGGCACAGTGACCGCGAAGCATATTCACGGGTAACATTGATTGACTGGACAGATATGTTTTAAATTTCTCGTCCGCGGGAATAGCGATGAGGAGGGCGTTTACCTGCCACGTAAATTTGAGTTTAGGTGGCCGATGACAGGCGGGAGCCTCAGAATGACAAGCCTGATGACTGACAGTTTATAACTGTGTTCAGACTGGATGTAATGTAGTCATTGTAATTTTGATTTGATCATGTCTTTACATGGGTGCAATATAGGCCACATATATAAACGATTAATCGACTAACTGTTGACTATAGCGGTCGATTAGTCGATTATGAAAACTCATAGTCGTGGCAACCCTAGCGATAACTCAAATGTTTTCTATCTGATCAGAACCAAATTTTGTATATGAATTTCCCAGCACAAAAGACAGATCGAGTTCAAATATGGGTTTGATCAGACTATTTTTAACTGAGTTATGGCCCTTTTTCAAAAAAATAATAATTTACATTGAATTCCTTGCTCAATTTAACAAAAAAATTATAATAATAAATAAATAAATAAATAAAAAAATAGATAATAACAATTTTTTTTTTTAAGTTAACAAAATTTGAAAAACTAACACCATTATAACTCTGCAAAGGGTACCCCGAGTCACCACACCAAATTTGTTTAAATCGGTCCAACATCTTGTGTTATGTACTGGTAAATTTCTTTGGAGCGACATTAAATCAAATTCACCAATTTCATCCCATACCTTTGGACTACTTAGCAATTGATAAGGCTATAATATGAATTGTACATGACACGTAGTGGAGCAACCACACATGATGTGCCTCAAATTTGCCTTTTTTCGCCGACATAACGCTAAGAATAAATTATGTAACATCATGCTGTGGTCACGACGGAGACGACATGCCAAATTGACAAGACGTGTCGTGGATTGTAAAATCTTGTCTGGATTATCGTCATGACTTCTTCATTTATCGTTTTCATTAAGCTGACCAACGAAATTGTTCTAAATGAAATTAATAGACTTAAATCACATGTGAATTCTTTGTAAGTTGTGAAGTAGTTACTTTCATTTTTATCGCGATGCTTCATTTCCAATTCCGTGTTTTTTGCAATCTACACACGGTTGCTAACCGGAAGTCACGTGACAATTTCTCCAAAATCTATACCCGCGATCTTGAAAAATCACTGATGGATATAGAAAAAAATTATATGACATCATTCACCTGCCTTAGGTATAAGCACCCTTGGTGGTTGCTAATATTTTCTGATGTCTCTTATGCCAATGTGCAGATAATCTGATAAAGAAAGCTATGGTATCTAATTTTAAATAAAGATTCAACAATACACATCACATGATATTAACAGTAGACTTGAACGTCTGTGCTGCCTTGCACAGCTGAAGATATCACCCTACAGATGGTCTGAGGTCATTATAAATGTTATTGGTTTAATAGAGATGCCAGCTTTCAACATAAACAATTCCTGTGATTTGTTGACAGCTCTGCTATATAATTGATATTAATGGGTCAGCATTGAGGTGGCTTATCTTGATCTATATTGTTGGTAGAATTTGATACATTATCATTGTAAACTTAAATTGGACTCTCCTATTAAACCCAAGTATTCCATGTCCAGGTCACCTTTCACATTTAATCCAAGGCTGTGGTGGTGCTGCATTACAGATCCTGTACCAGTGCATTCTCTTATATAAATGCGAGTGACCCATAAATTCCAATAATTTGTGTTATGTACATTTGTCTATAATAGTACATAACAGTATACTATAATTCAACACCAAAACGCTCATTTATGATTCCGATCATAGTAATTTACTATCGCCAAGGGATGTGTTAACATCTGCTGATTGTGATTGGCCTTTCGTTGCTAAATTTCAAGAAGCTCCAGTCATGGAAGGGTTATACATAATATTGTAAAGCATCTCTTTGGTCCTGCAGTGTATACCATATAAATTATTCAATAGTACTACCCATCCTTGATTGCATTCATGTTGAAGCCAATCTGAATATTCTGCTGATATGTACAGAGACAAGACTTTTAGTTCAGCAAAATGAGTTATAATTTGATCGTTCTTAAATCTTTCGTCAGGAATGCGAGCGCCGATGCCGATGGGTGGTCCCCCGATGCACCCAATGGGCGGAGTCCCTCCAGGAATGGGCATGCGGCCAATGATGGCAGGACCTCCACCTGCGAAGATGCAAAGAAACTGAAAGTTGCTATTTATAAGGACATGTTTTCTACAAGAGAGTTTATACATGCAGTTCCAAATGAATGAATACAGGAGGACGATTTTAGATCTCAAATACTGAAAAGTGTTTCAGCCCTGGTCGGGAAGAAGTCAGTCAAAACAACCAATTCTTGAAATGATAGGGTGCTTTCCTGTTCTCAGATAGGTCATGTACTATAGCAGTCAACATTAAGATTCAAGGCTCCATAGGTGTTGATTAAAAGCATCAATTAACTTTAAAAAAACGTTAATATATCAGTGAAATATCTTGCTATCAGTTAACAACAGTAAATCTTTTGCAGTTAATTCAACAAGAGAATTAAGTCAGTTGATCAATATAATTTTTGGCCCATTTTGGGATTACTTCCAGATATGTTCTTACTGGTCATTTGGTCAATAAATTAGTTAACAAGGTACCTGCCATGTAATATGTTTATAGGGAGGAGGATACAGGCGTGATCTGTAAACAAAAGCAACAGTGATTGACTCCAAAATGATATGCCCCAATGATAAGTTGTTGTCTACACTATCTCTGATTTGCTGGGGCAGGTCATCCAATTCCCTGGTGATTTACCTATTAATAGAGGACTGGTCTAGCCACGCTGCCACAAGCTCTTAGTCCACACTCTTAAAACTATCAAACAACAGTAATGGGTAATTTTTCAGGATTTAGTCAGAAATATGGCTTTTTGCCATTTATCGGAAAGCTCTCACTGAGTGTCGATAGACTAAATCCTGAAAAATTAACCATAATTCTGCTGTGGTTAAGGAGTTGATTATTTAGGGCATTACTGTAGTTGACCAATTCATACCT
This sequence comes from Siphonodentalium dalli, assembly GCA_032622095.1. Taxonomy (NCBI): domain Eukaryota; kingdom Metazoa; phylum Mollusca; class Scaphopoda; order Gadilida; family Siphonodentaliidae; genus Siphonodentalium; species Siphonodentalium dalli. Next base: position 44,029,824 of record CP136067.1, read on the forward strand.
TTGATACCCTATCAAAGCTGTTATTTTACTGGACTCATTTTATCTTTTCTTATTCTGATGTGAATTACTATAGAACAGGAATTGTTTTTATCATCATTATTCACTGAACTTAGGTTCAGAATAATAAGAGGACAAGCATTTTATTTGTCATGCACAGAGTTCAGAATGATGTTTCATATTTTGTATATATCATCTATTCATAATTAAAAGTCATAAACATATTACAATCTTCATCTTTTTTGACTGATAATGGTTCTGAGTGGGTTATTTCCAATGTATATTATTTTGGATACATACCTGTACATACAGTAATGCTCTAATTAATCGACCTCTTAACCAAAGCAGAATTATGGGTAACTTTTCAGGATTTAGTCGGAAATATGGCTTGTTGCCATTCATCGGAAAGCTCTCGGGGAGAGCTTTCCGATGAATGGCAACAAGCCATATTTCCGACTAAATCCTGAAAAGTTACCCATAATTCTGCTTTGGTTAAGAGGTCGATTAATTAGAGCATTACTGTATTATAAACTTTCTGTTTCTGTGCCAATGTGTGGGTGAGAAATTTTCCAAAAAATGTCATTTTTGCTGGACTGCTGAGTTTTCCCAAGTCGTTAGTGGAGTATAACAGTACTCTGTTAAAATCTTGTGGCACGTTGCGACTCTTGAGCCCCCTATTGTGACTGCTTTGTATCACTCATGCATTAAAGATGCATTATCAGAATTAATGCTCCCAAATTGCTATTTCTTTGCCTTCGAGGGTAAAAAATATTTGATTTGAGTCGAGGAACCCACCCGTCAAAGCTCAAGAGTGATCAGATATTGATTTTTGAAGTTTGTTATTTCTCGACAGGTGCAATTAGTTGTGGCCCAGAAAAACATTGTCAAACGTACTGTCACAAAACTGCAGATGAAGATGGATAACTCTAAAATCAAGTGTTAATACAGTCAAATTTCGTGATACTCAAGTGATAATACGGCCAATAATATTTCGTTGAACAAAATGTTGATCAATAACACGTTTTGGGAAATTTGATACCATAGTTGACAGTGGTTAGCATTATTTTGTTGCAATTAATCGATTCTGATAACTAAAGCGTATTTTGAAGAAATGTTGTTGTATCTTGATGATATGGGACCGTGTCTATCGGATTGAGACTCAATCATTGAGTACCTTTTAAAATAGGTCGTTTGTTGAACTTATCTGATCATTTCATATGGGAGCTACTCATGAGGATTTAGTATAGAATGGGTTAAAGGCATGGATGGCCTTTGCGATCGGTATTGCTGTTAACCCTTTGAGTGCCAGGGGCCGATCTCATCGTCCCTAAACCTACAAAATAAGTCTGTAAAAGAATATAAGAATGAATTATTAAAATTGTAAAAAATTGTTAAAAAAAAATAAAAAATTGTTAGGCCAATGCATTCTCTTATATATGCGAGGCGACCTATGGTCGACTCGCATATATAAGAGAATGCATTGGCACAGGGTATATGGGTTGATACAAAAATCGACCTGGCACTCAAAGGGTTAAAATAGTCGCATCCATTGAAACAGTCATAAGCAAATAGAATATTAAAATTATAGACAGACTTTGTTCTTTACCAATCATAAATATCTCATAAAAGGTATGTTTTTGTTAAATTTTGTAAGCTTTTTATGTAAACAGAAGCCAAAAATGATACATAACTTGGCTTTTGTTTACATAACACTGTGTAACATACTACTTACTCGATATTTATGATTGGTATTAGAACAAAACAGGTCTATATTTTAATATCCTATTTATTTAACCGTTTCCAACTGCACCCCCCCCCCCTCAAACCAGACCCAAACAATGAGTAATTTCACCTCCTGGATTGATTTTTCCCAACTGGTACATCATCACAGACCTGGATGGTTGGCTATTCTGAATTGAACAGAAGTCTTTGACTGACCACCAGCTTGGGGAGAGGAAACGGATCCACTGGACTCATTTGGAGAAATTATTTAGATTTGAACCTTCAGCCTGCTGAACCTAGCTGAAAATAGCAAAATCCTAGCATGTAGTGGTCTAACTTCAGGCAAATTCAGACCGTGTTTTTTTTTGTTGCTTTGGCTACGGGGGATGGTTTAATACATATCGTACGGCCCGCTGTGATAAAACAAAATTTCAATCTGAGACTGAAAATTGCAAAATCTTAGCATCTTTACTGGGCTCAAGCTTTCCAGGTGATGTAACTTTCCAACAAGATTGTAAAATTTCCAAATGATGGTCATTTCAGTCCAAAATACTTTGACCTAAAGTCGGAAGATAGTTGTCGGAATTTCTTGAATCAAGAAAATTTAAGTCCCCCCTTGTGATCTTCAGAAGTGATATGATAAATGTATATTTATATACTTCACTCATGAGAACGTTCTATTTTGCAGAAGACCTCAGTATCTGAAAAAAGTTAAATGTACACATGTATGTTCATGTAACACAAATATATAACATGTGTGGGCCTATAATTTCCAACTGATTTGTTGTTTTATTTTTGGTGTAGGTACTCAATCAGATCAGACGGTCCTTAATTGTCCCCCGAAAAAAAAAAATTTGGGGGGGGGGGGGGGCACTATTCACTATTGTAATCAGCCGCGTCCATCCGTCCGTGTGGACGTCCATGCGTCCGTCCGGAGTTATAACTCCAGTAATGATCATCCGATTTGATGGAAACTTGGTATGAGGTGTCTCAACCAAGAACACAGGTGCTATGCAATTCTGGGTTTGATCCGATGTTATTTTATGGAGTTATTTTGCTTTTTTCAACTTTTTTTTTACTTAGAAAATTTCTCACTTTTTCGGTTTCCAGATGATATCTCAAGTTTGGATCCTTTAATTGCAAAAACTGTTTTTATGTGGATCAGTCATATCAAGATACAGGTTAAGTTTGAATTTGAGTTTGATCCGATGATTTTTCTTAGAGTTATTGAGCTGAGAGTTACGGACTTTTTTCGACTTAGAAAATTCAATTTTACTTCTTTTTTCTTTGGTTTCCGGATGATAACTCAAGTTCGGAATGTTTAATTGGAAATTCTGTTTTTTTTGTGGGTCGCTCATATAAAAATACAGGTCAAGTTCGAATTTGAGTTTGATCCAATGATTTTTCCCAGAGTTATTATGTGCCTTTCGACTTTGAAAAACATTTTTTTATAATTTTCTGTATGAGGGTACCTTCATGGTGTAATCAACTCCTCCTACAGTTTCGGTCGTAGATATTTGAAACTTTAAATTTCTTTAACAAAGCGGCATCGACTTGCCACATTGTCGGGGGACACTGTGGTCGGCCGACCTTTTATTACAATTTGGATTCTGGGGTAAAAATATTTGATTTGAGTTGAGGAACCCACCCATCAAAGCTTAAGAGTGATCAGATATCAATTTTTTAATGTTTATTATTTATTTTTTGTGTGCCCAGAAACACGCCGTCAAAAGGATGGTCTGGGTCTATATTGGGGATGAGGATGGATAGCTCTAAAAACAAGTGTAATACGGCCACTTGAGTACACAGCCCCCTTGGGAAAATTACTAAAATACCAATATAGACTATACCAGTGGGGGAAAGTCTATATTGGTATTTTAGTAATTTTCCCCAGGGGCCAGTGCTTGAGTATTCAAGAAATTTGGCCGTATTACCACTTGTTTTTAGAGTTATCCATCTTCATCCGCAATTTGGGCCGAGACCATCCTTTTGACGACTTGTTTCTGGGCCACAAACAAATGAAATAACAAACTTTAAAAATCGATATCTGATCACTCTGAGCTTTGATGGGTGGGATCCTCGAATCGAATCAAAAATTTTTTACCCCCGAAGCCAAAGAAATAGTAATTTAGGAGCGTCTGATCGGATTGAGTACCTTTAATCACTGTCATGCACAGTCGGTCAAAAGCTCTTCATAGCTTGTGTTTGTGTAAATGTTTTTACCTCCTACTTTAAATTAATTAAAATTTATCTTATCTTATCTATGCATGCATAATTTATCAAAAATATCTTCTGGAGAGAATGATTTTGAGAAAATCCATTTTGAAAAAAATCAGGAATTTTAGACAAACCGTGCATGGGTGGCGCCAGAATTTCCCGACACGGGGCTACGATCCCCCAACATGGGGATTATAGCAACTGGGCTGACCATTGCAGGTCTCCCGTTGGGGGCTGCTGTAGCCCCCATGAGCCCTAGCTAGCTCCCCTCGTTCGACCCATGAAATCGTGCGCCTTGGCCTTAAATTGTTGGACGATTTATTTCTTATAATCTTATTTCGTTACTTGCAATAGACCTTAAGCCGTTTTGTAAACAGAAATATGGTACATTTTTGTTGTCACATATTTTCGCCCTTAACGGTACTGCACTAATATGTTTATCTGTCTTATTGTGTTCTGGAATCAGGACAGCATGCACACAATTAACAATGTCACTTTGTCAACCATAACTGTCTGATGTCGCTATAATAGTTGTGAACTTGTGACAGTGTTTTCATTTTGCCTGCTGTAAACAACGCAACGCTCGCTGGTGGAATTCACGTTGGTGAGTTTATTTACATGTTTGTTTACATGCATGGGCAATATCTGGGATTAAATACGACAGGTGTTTTTTGGGCTGACTTCTGTACAGTGCCATCCGCCTCCCCCAAGCCCACCTACCCTGGGTTTATAATTTCTTATACGTTTTGCGAAGTTTGAGCCTTTGTGGTGTAAATCTTTAAATGCCCGTTATTTCTTAAAAGTAATATTTAACGAAATAACGGACATTTAGAGTTATCTCTCACTTCAAAACATAAACATTGGGCGCTGTCGTATCTAATCCCATACTATGCCCATGCATGAAGTGTATGCACAACACTGTTCACAAATAATGCAGAACTGCACACATCTATCCATATTTATATCCGTATTAATTTTCGTTTATTCACGCTCATTAATAATAGACATTATTGAAGCGACACACAGTGTTAAAGGGGGACTGTACACTAAATCCTGCTAAATCCGGTAATTTATGGGACCATCTTGACATCTCATATTATACTCAACAGAATGTGTATGCAACAAGTAAATGAATTTGAGCCATGGATAAATACACTCATGGGCTCTAGCCAAAATGGTACAATTATAATGAAAATGAGCTTATGGCTCGAACAAACTATATTTGTAATTATACATATCTGTACACCTACATTATGCATTACCGCGTGCACAAACACACATTTATATGATTTATACTATAGACAGTAAAACGTGGCGCATTCCTTTTTTATTAACGATTTCATTACATCGATGTCTGTTTTGGCCGCAACGGTGTGTTATGCCCGCAGGTCTCTCCAACGTTTCATCTGATCTTCGATCGCCCGTACGCGCGTCCATGCGTCCACCCGTCCGGATGTAACAATTTAATGAATTTCATTGTGTAATATCAACTCATTATACAGCGTTGATGATGATATATATATATAGCATCCAACATTAGCATATGTGGAATTGTTACATCCCTGGTTAAGGTGCATGGTCCTACTAATTTGCTATGTATAGGTGATGTCGTTTCCAACAGTGTTATTAGTGGGGTAGATTAGTAACAAAATAGTTCAATTCGTGACTAAAGCATGAAATGTTGCACATGCATATGTACATATTCACATACTGATTGATACTAGTTGTGGAGCCATGCTGTAATTTAATTTTAAAGAGCGTTTAATGATGATATAATTTGTTAAATGTCGCAATTAATCTTACCATGGATTATGTGATTTGAAGTTTCGCATATGCAATAAGTATGACTCTAACATATTGTTCGGGATTTTATTGTTATCAGACAAGGCGTGTTTGGTACAGTTGCGATCAAAATTTAACACTTAAACCAATTTGGAGTTTCGTGATTTGCTCAAACAGTCGTGGTGTATCAATTATCCATAAGCATAATGTATGTCACAATAAACAGGTCAGGGAGAACCCAAAATCGATGTACTAAACCTCGATTTGTATTAAAAACCTCGATCGAGGTTCTTTGTGATCATGTGATCAGTTACATGGACTCACTACCATAATGTAAGATGAAATACTCCACACTATATTACTTCCATTAGTATCATATTTGGTCTAGAGTGTTTCCCCTTATATCATTGGTGTATATTTTGACCAGTGGTCACATGATCTCGTAGAACCTCGATCGAGGTTTTTAACACAAATCGAGGTTTAGTACATCGATTTTTGGTTCTCCCTGACCTGATAAAGATGTCTCTGAGGAGTAACACCATTTGACCGACCTCCATTCCAGTTCATCGGGTGCAGTTCAGCTGAACGAGCTTTTGAACTACATGCATGGAGTGGAGGTCGGTGAAATGGTGTTCCCTTCCTGTATTTCGGGACATTAACCCATAGATTACAAGTCATGTACACATGCAACTCAATAGCTTCGTTTTAAATCAGTCAAACTGCGTTGGTGAGAATATGCTGAACTGCACCGACCAACTGCTGAACAGAATTTTGAACTGCATGGCGTGATTGCGGTCAGTCAAGTTGGGTTCGGTACACCCCGTCGATTACAAGTCATTTGCACAACCTGCACTCGGCCATATTCGTTATAAATCAGCTGAAGATGGTCTACCTATTCCAATAACAAGTTTTATATAGTTTCCTGGATATAAAATAATCAGGGACGTTCCTAGTGGGTTCCAACTGGGGGGTGAGACCATAACATGTACAACTATATAGGATTTGGTCTAATAAAATAACCAACTATATAGAATATGGTCTAATAAAATTTCCAACTATATATGATTTGGTTTTGAGTAATGCAAAATTCCAATATTGGCTTAATGGCATAACAATTTGGGTTTCTATATGTTCTTTTTAAGAGCATGGACTGTGTGAATAAAGACACTATTAACAAGAATGATATAGGATTGATCAATGTGTTATGTATTTAGAACACTGTGCATGCAGTACATGCACATTATACATGATATTAATCAGAATATGGTCGAGGAACGATTACGAGTTACATGTATTCAAATTCCAAGGAGTCACAAGTTATAACTCACACAATGGTAACAATTATGCATGATGAATGATTGTTCTATCGCTAAAGCTGTCCTCGGAAAGATAATGAGGTTTGACATTATTAATAGACTACTAAGACTAGTGACCACGAAACTATGGTTGGTAAAACATACCAGTCTGAACTTGAAGGAAATGCTTTCCCTTCAATTTCATATATGTGTTCAGGTAATGAGCATTAATGGAATGTATTTACTCGAATGACTGTGTATTATAACTTGTTACATTGACATTATATTATTGATATACCTTGCATAACAAATTTAAATAAACTGATTAACATACTGATATGAGAGGAACTTAATGTATAAGTTCAATGTCCCCTTGAACATTTAAAATAATACTAAAAAAACATGTTTAACGTATATACATACCAACAATATATTGAGTGAAAAGCACCACATGATTTGAAAAGCTCAAAAGTAAAACATAATAGAATCATGGTTCGGAATTCGCGGAGTTGGAAAACACAATTTGTACAATTCCGGAATTGGAAAATCGGTGACGATTATTTAGATTTGAAATTCCGAGTCGGAAAATAAACAACCGGCACAAATTCGGAGTCGGGAAATCGCGAATTCTGAAAAATTTAGATCATTCAATTTACTTGTTACTTTTAATTTCCAACTATTGGAATTTGGGACATGAAATTTCCAACTTATGAATCGAAGACACAGTCCTGTCCGGAAACGCTTCTATCAATTAATATTGATGTTATTTCTAATTTTCTGGTATAATACATACAATAAATTTGTACATTTTACGGATCACAGAACAGTCAGTAGCATAGCAAGCGGGATCACCTTATATTATATCTTATTTTAGGTTGTAAACAGTTATTGCTGATCAGCAGCTGATTCAGCATTTTAGTATACACCAGCTTTGAAGGGTCGGTTCGTGAACTGAAATCAATTAATTATGTTCTACGGACCGACTATCTTCGTTATAAATAAGTTAAACCGAATTCGGGGAAATAAGCTGATCGACATTTTAGGATGTAAACAGTTACTGCTGATCAGCTAGCAACTGATTCAGGGGGGGGGGGGGGGGGGGGTCGGAAAAAAAATTCAGGCACGTATGGCATTTTTTCCCTTTCGATCCTTTTTTGTACCCACCCACCCCCACCGCCAAATTTTTTTCCGTTTTCGGCAGTTTTTTCCGACCATTTTTTGACACCCACCCCCCCTTTTAACACTAAAACAGAGATTTGCGGGGGAAAATTCACTGTAAACAGCTGTATATGAATTTCTGTGCATACTATTTATCATGGATGTTAACATGGACATGTAAATAGGAATGAGTCATTTTGAGGTCATTCGGCCAAAAAAACATGGCTGCCAGCGGCCATCTTGGATTTCAAAATTTGCAACAAAATACAACACGATAACTGCCTGCAGTCAGTTTACAGTTATAATTACATTATTTCTCTCATTCAAAGTGGGTTTGAAGCCCAACTCATTGCCAAAACACTAAAAAACAAGCAGGATTTTTTTTTTAGTTGCGGAAAAAATTGCTTGTTGGTGGCTTTGACCACCCACCCACCCCGGCATACGTGCCGGATTATTTTTTTCACCCCCCCCCCTGACTGATTCAGCATTTTAGTATACACCCGCTTTGAAGGGTCGGTTCGTGGACTGAAATCAAATATGTTCTACACCCGAAGCCGAAGAAATAGTATATAGGGGTCTCAATTAAATCGGACATGTATCTGTAAATTCTATTTTGGATGTGTTGTTGTTGTAGTTGTTGTTGTTGTTGTTGTTGTAACTTAAGTTATGAAACTCTGATGTCATTATACCTTATTTAAAAAAATCGTTTTCAGTACATCGTCTGCCAGAGTTATTACCATGTTTGTTTGCACGGAGGCCCTAAGGAAGGAGTTCGAAGAGAACGGCTACATCTTGATAAGGTTTGTATTTAACCCGTCCTGACAGGTCCTGACTTATAATATTGCAACAGCTCAGCCATATCAGCAATCACGCAAAACAAAAACTCTGTCGTACATGATCACTACTAACGCTGATTTGTTGACAACCACAGATCCCCAGAACAAAATTTGACCCCACCCCAATAGTACTTAATCCTATAGGATTTGTTCTGGGGACCTGTGTTGACAACTGGCAGAAATTAATCCGTTTTGGCAATTTTGCAGCTGACATTTTTGGAGTTTGCGGTGCAATATTGCCAGCGTATGCACGTACCCTAATTCGAAGCTAGTGGGTGAATGTGAAATAACATAACAGTCTGCAAAACTGTCACACAAAAAACAAGTACACGAAGAAATAGATTGACTCTGTTGAAGTTTATTCTTATTATCATTATTTATATCTCTCCAATGATGAGATTTCGTATGTCAAACCCTTATGTAAACAATACTCAGTGTTATGTTGGAATTACCGATAATAATCCAATTAGTCCAAAACATGTAAGATCCCAAAGTGTAATCAAAACTTTACGGTAAGCATTGCGAAAGGTCGAAGCATATTGATAAATATTCTGAAAATCATATTCAGATTAAAGGCACGGGCGGCGTTCGTTGCAGAAATATTCATATTTATTCAAATCGCCATCAACAGAAGGAATATTAAAATATGTACAGTTTTGTTCATATGCCAAACATAATCAGCGCGTAAATAATATATTGTCGTCAAGACGTACGATGATGTACGTAAACAAGAGCCTGCTCGTGTTACAGAAGTTGTGCTTCTGTTTACATAACACAGCGCAATTCTATTGGTTAATCACACACAAATCCATATCAGGAAAACAGTAACAAATAACGCTCTTTATGTTTACCATATCCGGATCTAAACAAAAGCCAGGAAACGTAACTTTTTGTGATTTTTTTACATAACAAAGCAAACAAAATTGACAATAACATACTGTTTATGCCATATTTATAATTGGTGTAAGAACACTGTCTGTCTATATTTTACTATTCTTTCTGTTTATGGCGGTTTTTTGACGGAGGTGAATATTTTAACAGCATACCCACCACCAAGGCCGCCCGTATCTTTAAAATATTTGAACTTAATTACTATACGATTATTTATATACGATTAACGATGATTGTTTACAAATCATTGCATATATATCAGTTTTGTTTATTGATCTATCAATGGTTTCAATACTCAAACTGTCGTAATTGGAGAATATCAATAATGAATATAAGAACAGCGTTGATCTATTTCTCGATATTCTTAGCCGTGATGTTTTTACAGACTTTTATAATTTCGGCACAATTACCCACTACGAGTGCCTTGTGTCCGTTTATAATATTCAGTCCTGCATTGTGTCCCAACATGTAGCGAGAGCTTTCCGATGAATGGCAACAAGCCATATTTCCGACTAAATCCTGAAAAATTACCCATAATTCTGCTGTGCCTATGGGCGAAATAACTAACTAAACCAATGAACTCATAAAATACATAAGTGGAGCTTAGTTGCAATTTGCCCACCCACACCGTTGTGAATTTTGTAAAGTAACATATGATATAGCCATTGCTCCTTGCTGCGATGACATCAATAATTGTCACTTGATATCTCAGCGTCAGCACAAAAAAATCGTACCGCGATCGACTAGGTCCTTTCCTGATGTCATCAAGATGGCCGCCATCCAGTATCTCATATAGGTACTATAGTATAGTATTGTATATACACTGAGTCAGTTTGATCAATAGCTGTCAGTATAAATTTCAGATGGAAAGCTGAATATCTAACTATATCACATAAATGGCTATCACAAATTTCCTAATCTCTCACTAGTGATGAATAGGCGGTGCGTGTTTCACGGGATACTTGGCATCGCGCCAACAAAATTACCACGCGGATTAATACTATTTCGGAAAGGCGCGCACGCGACCAACACCAGACATTGCTAAAATGATTGCTTTGTTCATTAAAGTTAAATTCTTGTCCAACTTCATTGCACTAACGAAAATAAGTACACAAACAAAGAGGAAAATTGGGGGGCTTTATTTTTGTTAAACGTCTCGGCAAACGCCGTGCATATATGGGCATTTTTCAAAAAATGTGGCCGATTTGGGTATTCAAGAATAAAAAAATTATTTCTACGAAAGAACATATTTTAACCGCTTTTCGTGGTTGAGGGTATCCAATAGATCAGAAGATAGTAAAGTGCAACCTTAATCACACATAGATCCTGTCCAGATCAGGTACAATGATGATGCACACACACCTAGTGTCCCTACTGTTGCCATTAATGTTTTCAATATAAATATGATTTTGTGTGATATAGTGGTGGAAAATAACATATGCGCAACATGTACATTGTGTGGTAATCATAATTTGCAAAAATAAACACCAAAACATGATGAGTATAACGAGTTAAGATAATGTATATGTGATATGCATAAATTTCCGATATCCAGGTATCGAGTTTTCTCGACATGGAATGGTGTGCATCTCTGTTTGATTATGGCCATATATTTTTCCGAAGGTTAAGGTAAATACTCCACAATCCTATCGGGCTGAGGGAATCCAATTCAAATTAACCTCGATATGACAGAAAAACTTGACGGTAACAGATGGGACAAGCCAGTAACAGGAGAGACACTTGACGTAACAGAAGGGACAGTTTTATTATGTACATACTTATGGAAACATTATTTCCAACAATAAAACAAAATGTTACTTTCCATAAGTGAACGAGATCCAACTGGACCAAATGCGCACCACAACTGGAAACAAAATCTACTAACCGATAGTCTGATGCATATTAGGCTATCATTTGGTAACAGGAAGGACTGGTAGTAACAGGAAGGACACACACATACCAAATGTGACCAACAACACAATATAGTATGCGACCCGGCATAGGATAACTAAAAGCTAATGTTCTGGTGGGAAAATATAGGTGCCATTGATGAAATTTATGACATACACGCTGCAATTGGTCTCCGGTAACAGGAAGGACACCAGCGTAACTATGGCATATTGGCAATTCATATTTGTTGTCAGACTTTAACGGTGGATTTATTTTTCGTATGATGTATTATTGCGGAACTGTGTGACAATTTTAACTATAAACATAGATAACACACTGGTAGTGGCATATGATAATAATTGATAATAAGCAAGACACACATGAACATTGTGTTTAACCCTTTCAGTGCCAAGTCCGATTTTTGTATCAACCCATATTTCCTGGATCATTTTTCAAATTTATTGATTATAATAATGTGATACATTGATGGAAAGAGCTCTAAGGGTTAAATATAGTATTGAACATGATCATACAATAATACATTTCGCACGATGTTCATTGACAACCTGCGCAAAATTTGATGAAATTACCTTCGTCCGACGAATTGTACATCTGTCGTACTGTGAACAAAATACGTTTTATTTTAAATTCCACTGGGGGAGGGGTCATGAAAAAAGGTCCGAACACCAGGCGCTTTTTTAATTTTTCCGCCCTCTGGGTACTCACCACCCCCCAATATTTTTTTCCGATTATGGGATAGGGATCAAATGGCTATTTTACTCAGTTTTCATGATCTTGTCTGATCAATGTTCCGTGCCATGATTATAGAAGCATGCCTTCTTTTTATTTACCAACAAGACTGTAAAGTTTCAAAACAAGTCTCCAATAAATGTGGGCTGCATGGTATGCTGATGGATTGACATTTGAAATCCAAGATGGCCATGTTTGTTTGAAAACAATTTTGGAGAAAACATGGAGGCTCCCATCTAGAGGTCACTTCGAAGATCCATGACGATTGGATGAGAAACGTGACCTTAGAGGTGTGCTAATGGATTTGGTCATACAAAGAGCAAAATCCAAGATGGCTTCCAGCGGTCATATTTTTCATAAAAAATCTTTCAAATTTGGCAACTCCCATCTAGAGGTGACCCTAGACCCATATACCGAATATCGTTGAAATCGGTCAAAGTTTATTTTTAACACCTTTGTTTTATTTTATTATGGTTTTTAGAATATTCTATTTTTATTTGAAGAGTTCAGTGAAGAGTTTACATTTTTGTGTTTTTGTGTTGTTTTCATTTATATAAGGTTGAATAAATAATTTGTATTAAAACTATTTAAATCTGAGCCTTTCCATGTCAATGTACATTGATAGATCCTTGATGAAAACAATTAGCAAGGTGACTTTTTTATTGCCACCTGGTGTCATCCATCATTATTAACTGATGGTGAAATCAAACCCCTCATACCAAGAGTTAAGTGCATACATGTACCTAAGTACATAATAGAAGCATTCTTAAAATCTTTTGTCCCATTATTTTGTAGAAAAATGACTAGCAAAAAAATTACAGGGCCAGGAAAAAATGTGTCAGCCGGGCTGCTGAACCACCCACCCACCCCCGCCTAATGTTCGGAAAAAAATTGCAGACCCCGTGCACCCCACCTGCTGTAACTGGCTTTAATAAAAAATTTGATTTGGTTACTAGACAGGTTTAGATTAGACAACTTCTGACTTCTGCAGCATGGCAGGTGATCATGTACAATGGTAGTGGACCTTTGACTACTAATATGTTGATAGCTAATATCCATTTAACACTGTTTGCTCATTGCTATTTGTTTACGCAAGAGTAGCGGTCTCGTTAAATACTGACTAGTAAACTCTGTATATTTCATGTATTCCGTAGATGAATGGAATCGCTGTGGAATGATGGATATACTTTGTTTGGATTTAAAATAGAGTACCTCACTTAAATGACTTTTCACATACATGTACCGTGGGCATGAACGCAGTCATTCAATTTCGTGAGTTTTTGAAATCATAGAAAATCAGCAGGTCTATCAGCATTATAGCACATTAGCAGGACCACTTGACCTGGGGTGTGTCTATATCTCACAGTTTACACGGGTTTGTGTTGGGCATGGGAATGTGCCCTAAGTGAATGTATGTGAAAACTGTTCGATCATTGCAAATGAGCACGTATACTTTCGTTTACTGGATCTCAATCAAGTATAATAGAAAACATCTCTACCAAAATGAGTGTGTGGAATACAGAAATGAATGGCGTTCTGCAAGGAAATACAAATATATGTCAATTCACTGCCAAAAATAACAACTGTGTAATGGATTGTCACTGCTGTTACCGCAATGTCCCTTCTGTTACCACGTCCAGCATTATCTGAATGAGACAGGGATGACGGGTAAAATCTGTGAAAATATTGATGTTATAAGCCAGAAACCAGAGCATGGTGATGTTAAAATCATTACGACATGCAAACTAATAAATACTCATGCCTATTTTTGAATTTTGTCCATGCTGTTACCAAAATGTTCACTGCTGTTACAATTTAAAGGGTAACAGTAGGGACGGTAACAGTAGGGACGTTTCGAGTCTATACAGGCGATTCCCACTGGTCGTCCATTGGAATGTAACAAAATGTATGTGTTGCCTCACGGGGATCACATTGGACCAAACTAAGAAGAGAAACATTTGTGTAATAATAAACACACAGACCTGTATCTATGGGTAACAGTAGTGACACACTCCCACTGTACTCACCTGTTTGGTGAATGATACGGTCAAATACGGGCAAATTAACTGCACCGACCAGCGGATAACAGTTGTTTAGCCATGTGTATTGATGAGTAGTACTGGAAACCAATTTGAACTTCCTCATTCGCCAATGCCAAGACTGTTGTATTATGTGTTTCTCTCTTGGTAACAGTAGGGACCACCA
>CP136067.1:44044666-44192798 GCA_032622095.1 Siphonodentalium dalli
AGTTCATCCATGGAGGCACAGTCAGTGCTGGATGCAGCGCTTTTTAATTTTTATTTACCTTATTCAAATAGAAAACTGTTGTTTAATTTAAATCGCTCTGTGAATTTTGAGGTTCATATGGGTTAAATACTAATCCAAGACTATATTCTGATGGACATAGCTCAAAGAAACAACCACATCAGTTACTACGTTTTGGATTGTTGAGGAAAAATAATGATGTGTTATAACAATGCAGCGCTAATTTATTCAGTTGAATAAAAAAGCATTCCCTGATTTGGTGAAAAATAGCATTTAGCTACCACTAATTTCGCTATCTATATATGGCTGGTCCGAATTAAATTTGTTTTTTCGAATTTGTTTGTCAGATAGTAACTACATGTATGTGATTGTTTTTTAGCTTTTCCCAGAGATATATAATGTCTGTTCTTAGATAATCAGCTTTATATAACTTCAATACAGACAGAGCTATTAAAACAAAAGTATTTGTTACAACTGAAATCCTAACACCATCATTGTTTGAATCTATGAAATAATATTTTTTTCTCATAAGTGTTTGACTCAGTGTAGGTTGATCATGGGATGAAATTATGTGTTTAGTAAACATTTACTCACATGTGTTTAGTAAACATTTACCTACATGTGTTTAATTGCTAAGTCTGTTGAATGTTGTGGATTTGCCTTAAATGTTGGTAATAAATGAGTATGATCAAGATAATCTTTAGAATGATGCCGGTTAATTGAACAGTTAGTTTTATTTGTTATGCGTGGGATTGTTATCTGTGAGATGCCTTTGTAAACTTGACACTTTTCGCATAATGAATTACTACTGACGAGAACTACGAATAGCGTACTACGTCACTAGAACTGTGTTCTTTCTATCAGTTGTCATTTTGACATATCCATAGTTACAATTGTGGTTTCAAGAAGCCATTTATGGGCTTGTGAGCTTTGTAAGTAATCATCAAGCCTGCCATTGACTATGACTTGATAACAACACAATTAAGTACAAACCAGTCACAGCAAACATCATCATATCACCTTTCTGCATGTGGCAAGAAGTTTGAACGGCACTATTTTCTCACAGAATCGTATCATCAATTCAAAGGTTTTTGGATGGTAAGAAAAATTTACGACGATTCTAAGCTATTTCGTCATTAGTATTAGTTCATTTTGCGAAAGATGTCAATTCATGATGAGAAGTGAATATCTTGGATTATGGCTGAACATTGTTACATGAGTGCTACTAGTACAAAATGAGTGAGAAGTTTTGATTAAGACTGAATTATAGACTGTTGTTTCATGAAATTGTCATATGTATGAGTCTTGGAAAAAGTCAAAAAAACATTGTACAAAAAGCCTATTGTTTTGTTATACTGAATCCAAACAATATTAGGCTGAATGTTCCTAATTGAGGGTTGCCTTCATCCAAATTGTCTGATCGATGGGAGGCCATTTGTCGCTTACAGTAATGCCCAAAGTAATTGACCACTTAACCACAGCAGAATTATGGGTAATTTTTCAGGATTTAGTCGGAAATATGGCTTGTTGCCATTCATCGGAAAGCTCTCGCCGAGAGCTTTCCAATGAATGGCAACAAGCCATATTTCCGACTAAATCCTGAAAAATTACCCATAATTCTGCTGTGGTTAAGTGGTCAATTACTTTGGGCATTACTGTATGCTTTGGATGCTCAGTTTAGAGAGTGGGCAATACTAAATATTTGCATAGATGGACAATTTTGTTATTTTCTAAATCCAAGATCGGTCTGAGTAATTCTGAGAAAATCAGTGGATAAAACCCCTTCTATCCTTTCCCTCATAATGACCTATGACTATTACAAAAATATTCAAATCCAACTGTTGGACTGGAGTAACAATACTAAAATGTGAAGCAACGGTGGATAACGTGCTATTTCCAACAAGGGCAATAACTAACAAAGTGACATGGACCTGTCAGTGTCCTTCCATCAATCCTGGTCTATTAGATTTGCAAATAACATTCAAGTCTGATCATTGGTACTGAAGTTACAATGCACATTGTCTGGACAGAGTGAAATTTCAGTATAATTTGAGTCCAACAAGGGCCACAAGGCCCATAACTCTGGTAACAATGAATAGAGGAACCCCACAGTAAGTGGGTATTCTTTCCCCTAAACTGGAATATCAGCCAAACCTGATGAGCCATGCCCGAATTACAAGCTGATATGTTCTTTTGAATGTACGAAACCCTGTGGAATCCTCTCCCCAAGCTAAGCTATCAGCACAGGGGCCTGTAACGCGCTCCGCTGTCTGCCCATATACGCCGCTTCTATATACGCGCCTGCTTCACGCTAATGGTATAATATATTATTATACCATTAGCGTGAAGCAGGCGCGTATATAGAAGCGGCGTATATGAGCAGCGCAAAAGGGGGGCGGACAGCGGAGCGCGTTACAGGCCCCTTTGGCTATCAGCATACAAAAGCACAACCGATAATCCATGACGAAGTTACAAGCTGAATTGTTCTTTTGGACCACAAAATTAGCAAATTTCCGAGTAAAAGGTAAAAATTATTTGACGAACCCTGTGGTACATATGTATCCTCCCCCGCCCAAGCTGGCTGTGCTACATGTATCACCATGGCAAAGGACAACTAAATCCAATAATTAACACACAAATTACAAGAATGGGATAGTATGCGAGTTATAGAGCCCTGCATGAAACCACCTAGTAGAAGAGGTAGTCAATTCAGAAACCCTAAAAGTCCGGTCGCCAAACCCCCGAAATTCACGGATGCGTGTTTTGGCGTATAAAGTTTTTTTCTCTGCGGATTTTGTTAATTCAGGCATCCGACATCAATATTTTATCGGCTGGCCATCTGTCAGCCTTGAGCAATTTTTTTTATAGCGACCTAAAAAGTATACCCCCCCCCCAATTTTTTCCCAGACGTGAAACCAGTTACTTGGAATTTGTTGCAAATTCACATGACTAATCTGGTAAAATGTATATATTTTCATGAAGCTAAGACATAATGACACTATTTCGTGTCAAAATTGAAACTCACCATCCAAGATGGCTACCAAAATGGCCACCGGAAGTTAAAATATGACATTTTTTCACAAATATCTTCTAGATCAGTTCATGCTGTTTGGTTGAGTAATATGACTTTATTTTGTATTCTGTATATTAACTGATCATTGGATCAATTAAATATGCAATTATTGGGGTCCTACCCGCTTGTGATCCCTCAAAAATTCGATTTGATTTTACAGAACGCGGTATAAAATTTCACAAAAATCACAACTCGGATTCTAGTCATATTTCAACAAGAAATGAACAGAAGGTTGCAATTAAGTAAGGCATGCCCCATTACCTATTAATATTCCAACTCACTGGAAGCCAAATTCTTACTTTGGCTCAAAATGGCCGCCAAAATATGGAAAATAGTAAACATTGCCCCAGGGTGTCCTGCAATCGCTCACAAGTTGCGGTTGATGTAAACAAAAATGGCTATTATGATTTCTATATATTGAATACTAACAATCTTTAATTTCAAGTACCAACGAAAAAAATTGAATCCAAAATGTCGACAAAATGGGCGGAAAAAGTCGTTTGAGATCATACTTAACACATCACTCAAACAGGAGCTAATTTTTGACCGAAATATGTAGCATTAGATTGATGTCTTTCGTTTTCCGAAGATAAGTAGTACTGCAGTATTGCTACAAATTGCAGGCAGAGTTGTAGAAGAAATGTACATGAACAAGTAGCCCAATTGCTGAAACCCTATACTGAACTACGTGTTGTGTCTGTATCTGCTTCGTTCAACTGAGCTGCTCTGCCATCTGTCCCCGAATGCGTCTGTTCATCACAACACTCAATTGTGCATGCCAATCGAGAAGATCTACACCCGCACATGTTAGTTTTGCAAGGCTGTGTACTCGAACAGGAACACCGAACCATGCGCAAAACCGTGTCGGGGGCAACCACTACACCAGTTGGAAGAGTCACGGGTGATAAACATTTTTAAATTTCATCCTTGATAAAACCACAATGTGTAGCATCCAATTGTGGGGGGACGAGGTCTAAAGCGTGTTTCCAAATGCTCACTTGGAAATGTGCGCGTTTGATGTTCTCTGTGAATGCTTCGGTGGTTGGAGGTAGGCTACACAGAGTAGGAACTTTGGTAGCGCCCTTCTTCCCTATCTTCGATGTCCAAACACTAATTCGCGCTTCAGACATGGTGTTTGTATCTTTGCAACCGAAGCATGAACACATGAATTGAGTAGCTTGGTTGAGTACCTCAGACCACGGGGCATTAACGTCACCAACGGAGGCTAGTGAGTTTTCACCGCTTTTAATACTTTTAACGTGCGACCTTTGCCAATTCCAAAACAGCATCCAACTGTGTCGCATCCAGAGATGCCATGAGCCGCAAGCAAGTCTGGGATAATACCTCTATGCTTATCAACAGTTGCTGCGATATCAACTACCGATTTTCCTTTTATGGGAGATTCCATGAAGATATTGCATGACACATTTTGGTCCAGATAGTAATGCAGAAGCAACGCGTATACATCAGTGTCATCTGCAAGAACTATGACATTGGCATGGTCAGATGCAGCCTGAAGAGCTTGTTGTACAATAATGTTATCAGCTTCTTCATGCTCATTTGCCATGTCATGCCTGTCAATAACGACACCCTTGTTTATTTCAATTGGAACAGCATTTTGGCCAGTTACAAACAATGCATGTTGCCAGGTATTGTCAACAGCGAACTGTTTGTCACATCTAAATTCATTCACAATAATGTCAATCAACTGTTTTTTATTTTCAGTTACAGTCAGAACCAATTTCTGAGATGGTAGTGGGGACGTTGCAGTCAACGTAAATTTCCTGCAACAAGCCTCGCCACTTCTCTTAGCTCTAGTGGAGTAGTGGTACACTTAGTATTGAAGTCTTTGTACCTGTCAAATACACGGAATGTGTCTCCAGACATGAGTCTCTGCTTCACTTGTTGCTGAAAGTTCTTAATATAATCTTTTACTGTTGGGGGACAGAATTTGCTGGGAGCAGGCCAATGTGGTATCCACAGTAGCGCACAACCATCTATTATTGTGGAAGATGACGCATTTCTCTTTGACGTCTTCACAGATGAAATCATAACTGCAGTTTGTGATTTCAGATCGGACTTAGATTTTGATATTCTCATTGAAAAGAGCTGTCGGAATTGGGGACAATTCATATGATAGTATGTCATTTATACTAACGTCTCTAGAGCTAGCTTGAAGTCCCATTACCCGTGAGTAAATAAGATTGCTGTCAAAGGTTTTATTGTCACCCAACTTGACTGACTTTTTCATAACTGTCATTGTTTCAACGGGCATTGATATCTTATCATAAAACCCACTCGGGAGTTTGTCTGCAAAATCATTCAATGTTTGCCGGCCAAGTGATAAGGTCATGTCCAAATTTACATTTTTGGTAGCATTCTGACCACTGACTACGTTTACTATTGCATCAGGGTGTTGTGTGGGGTCCAGTGGGTGTATGACAGTTGCGAGTTTGTTCCTGATACCCTCACGATCTGCGTGATCAGCAGCAATTCGCGCCTTCATCTCATCTGTGTGTTGAACCAATGCCTGCGCCGTGACATCGGACTCTCTCAACTGAGCGACACCATTGATAAGTTGGCCGCAGCTATGGAGGCTTAAAGCCCACACTTTCAAGGTTTCTGGTTTCAATGTAATGCCTATAATGCCTGACTTACCATGGCCGTAACGCATGAATGTGGTTTCAATAAACATATCGCTCCATATGCCGTTCCAAACTCCATCAACGTGCCTCATTACAACGTGCCTTTCAAAAAGTGCTGTAGAACTTCTGATGGTACTCTTTGCATCTCTCTCAAGTAGTATAAGCCGTACCTAGCATAGTTGACGTGACCCGATGCAAAGAAATATGGCAACATTTGTTTCACCGCTACCAAGTGTAATGGCCAGTCGCCTTCACGCTCAGCTCTAATGTTCATCATCATGATAAAAACGGGCCTTATAAAGCAGTCCACCCATGCCTTGCAAGTCTTGCTGCGTTCAACTTATTTGTTGAAATTAATTGAACATTATATAATATAATTTAGATCTGTGCCATAAAATATTATTAAAATACTATAATTCACCATCATTTGAAATATCTGTGTCTCAGAAGATGCCCATAGAGAAATACAAAACAGCTGAAATCACAGAAAGATCCCCGTTATGGCCCCAGAATACAACTGAAAACTAAAAATGTATTTTCAATGGAATGGGAATAACTCTATCTGTAAGATATAGTTATTCCCCTCCATTGAAAATAAAACACTTTGCACTACAAAACAGATGAAACTTAAGCACACAAACACTACGGTAACTCAACAAAAACAACATGTTCACAGTTTATTACACCGGATAAGTTGAAAATACTGTTTTGAAGCTTCCGTTTCAAATGGTATATAATATGGCATACATTTTATACATGTGATCTGGGGGTTCGAAAATTAAGTGGGCTTTTAAGTGTATATCTATGGCACAGGTCCCCAGAACAAAAATTGACCCCACCCCCCAATAGTACATAATTCTATAGGATTAAGTACTATTGAGGGCGGGATCAAGTTTTGTTCTGGGGACCTGTGATCTATGGGCACTGCCAGAATAACTAGGGATTCGTGGCATGATATGGCATGCCATCCGCGCCTTTCGGGGGACATGGGACCCGTTTACTGTATGAAATACTTCGATTGTACACTAACCACACACATACCTATACACGCGGGGCCTACGTGAACATGGACACACATGTCACATTATGCCACAGGAAGTAAGGTTCATCTGCGAACCAGCTACCAAATTATCACGCATTAGATATGATCCAATAATGACTTGTTTTTAATCTGTGGCACCAATTGGTAGAAATTAAAATAATTAACGAATATTGGTAAAGCCATTATCTCAACGAGGGGATCGAAAGTGAAATGTCCTCATCTTCTAGACGAACAATGATTGCGTTATGTCCGCCTTCGTGGTACAATAGCACCCGTCGATCCTGCCAGTATAATACACGACCTTGGTGCATGTATAGTCCCTTAGAACTTACTATACTGGACTGTCAAAAAGTCACGTATTCGGATTCAGCCAATCCAGTTATGGTTCTTCGTTGTCCGATGTTCGACGGTTTTTTGTTGTTATTGTTTTGTTTTGTGCAGTATTGTTTATTGCAAAGCCATAGCGTAAGCTGGGACATAGCCAAACATATTTACATATATTACAAGCAATTTATACAAGCAATATCTGTCATACATTAAGAATTATCCATATATAACTTTTTCCATAACAAATTCACCATAACTTGATATTATAGTGACTAAGACACGACGCATACAATCCATTAATTTATAATGGCATGTGCAATGAAGCTGCGAGAAAAATATCAGGCACAAATGTGATATTTTATTGCTGCAAAGCTTAGTACCAGGAATTGAGTTCCCAGTTCCCTGTTCGTTATTCAGCCTCCGATTCAAATCGTTTTAATTCAAATTTCCTTGTTCGTTATTCAACCTCCGATTAAAATATGTTAAGTGTATACTGTGTACATTCAGTTCATATTCAGCCTGCGATTCGAGAAATCACCGGTATCCCACAATCCCATCGCCGGGTACACCGGGATTTTTTATCAACGCGCGCCGCGTGTATACTGTCCTAGAGATGGGCGTTTTATTTATATAGATAATGGGAATTTTTGGGAGGATTACAAGTCGAACTGCGCGACCAGGAGGCCGAGTCCGGTAAAAGGTGTAGTTGGGAATTTCAATTTCGTTTATTTTCCTTTACATTATTATGTCAATAATGTTGATTTTTGGTTTGTGACAAGCTATGTCAATTACAAATAAAAGAAATGAAAAAGATAATTTGTAAGTCTTATATTTCAACTTTTATAGACATTTTGCGTTCTGCAGCCCACTGGGGGTTGTGGTCAGAGACGGTCGAGTCGGCCGCCGGTTCGTTAATTAGGTGCTGGTTGTTATTGTTATTTTAACGGAATTCTGAGTTGGTCATTCGCGAAACCAATATATTTCATATTCTATAATTACAATCATGGGTATATAATATATGATCTTGAGCGCGTTACCATTTCTGACATTGGTTTTCTTGTAAGAATTTGTTGCTGAATTAGACAGTGATTTGCGGATCATTTGCCCCTAGCTTCTCGGCGTAGTTACACCGAGCATCTGCGTATATACGCTTGTACCTGGGGTGGCTGTGGACGAATTCACCCAAAATTGGCCATAAATAGCATAGATCTATCACAATCGGGAATTTACAAGCATTGTTTGGGGGTCCATTTTGGTCGCCTGGGCTCCAGTTACGCCCAATTTGTGGCCGGGTATAATGAGGTACCTGGGTATTTTGTGACACCGATTTACCCCTTGGGTGGCTATGGGCAAATTCACCCCAAAAGTGGCCATGAATAGCAATGATCTTTTCCAATCTGGAATTAACAAACATTTTTGGGTCCGTTATGGTCGCCACGAAGACTACAGTTGCACGCAATTTGTGGCCGGGTATAATGAAATGAGCCGGCTATTATTTGGACAGTGATATGCCCCTAGTGTGGCTTTGGACGAAATCATCACTTTTTAAATCGTCCACTATTAGTATTGTCTTTACACAGTCGTGAATTTAGAAAAATATTCTTACAACAAAATCCCGGTGAATCCCGATGGGATTCTGGGATCCCGGTGATTACCGTCTTTTCCATTATTTTTTTTTTCGAATCAGAGGCTGAACAGGATACTGGGAACTGCGATAACCTATAAGAGTTGTTGTTGTTGAACTTGCATAAAATATGATCATTCCGCCGATAATTTATCGAATCGGAGGCTGAATGTAACGAACTGTTCACTAAACATACCTGAATCTGAGGCTGAGCTGGGAACTGGAAATTGGACACAAACAAGATGTGAATCGGTTTCAAAAGTTATATAAAGTGTATCGTGATAATTATGCATCGTGTTATTTGTATCGCGATATGTATCGTGTCGTGGGCATGTGTATCGTTAAAGTCCTAGTCTAAGTTAGGGCTGTAACAATATAAATAAAAATCACTAATTTAATTGACCATTTTCTATTGTTATATACAATATAGGAAGACTATAATCAATTGGCTTCAGTGATTACATTATATAATTCACGAACAGAACTTGCTACAAACCCAAACGAACATAGCAAATTACATATTTTACCAGTTAATCCAGCAGCCGAATGAATTATCTCACCCAATCAAAAGTTGATTCTTATATTTCAACAACAAATTATGGACCTATCTAGATAATGTAACTGTTCAAATCCTTTCATAATAGGATATTGTCCTTATATATATATTGTCCTTATGGCGCATAAAAAGTTCCCAAAATCCAAAATGGCGGACATATTTTGCAAAATTACCGAAAATCCCTTGATATTCACATCATTGGGCGTTTTTGTCATGACCAGTTGACAACTCCATCCAAGCTTACAGTTGAAATTGGACTACTGACACCAAGTAATTATCTTACTTGCCATGCAAGAAATGGTATCCTAAATCCAATGGGGCGGCTAAATTGTCGACCGAAATTTGAAAACATCGTTGTTTCTTTACTTTCTGACAATGGGTATTTTTGTTACGGGAATTATATCCATATTTACGTGTGTCTAGGTAACATTGATACGAAGTATTCGTTTGTGTTGGGCAATTAATACTCACAGCCAAGATGGCGGCCAAACTGTTGGCCAAACATTGAATAGTCGTCGATATTTTCACATACTAATTACACTTTTGTCATAATATTTATATGTATAGACGAAATGGTTCATAAATCATCTATCGGTTCATACATAGGACGTCTTTAAACGCATAACACAGCTAGTAGCTTTTGGAAAGACGAAAACCCACAATAAATAATCGCAACGTTACATTTCGTAATCCATTCTCAAGTAAGCGCCGATAATGGCCGTAACCGTAGGTTACCGAATAGTCATATAATGACCTGCAAGAGTGAGAACACTTATCTGAGAACCGATTATGATTGCCACATTCATAAATAACCGGATCAGCTTCCATCTCTTCGCTGGTGAATCTGAATCTTGCCAAGAATAAGGATAAGAATTCCGTAACAACATCGTGAGCAGGATCCCGGCATATGTATTGCTTAAAACATTCTGATTAGTGATACCATTCTATCATGAAGTGTAGAAGATTTGTTTGCGTGAACGAGATAGATTAGGGCGGATGCTGGTCCAGATAATTATGAATGTGGCAAATCGGAATCAACTCAGTGTGTTGTTCTAAATGTTTCAAGTCATAATATGACTATTCGGCGCACCTATGGTTACGGAAATTATCGGCGTTTACTGGAGACTGGATTTCGAAATGCCACATCACGATTACTCATTATGGGTTATCGTCCTCACAAGATGCTACTAGCTGCGCTATGCGACCGATGACGTTAATTTCTGGCCATCAGTTTGGCCACCATCTTGACTGTGAGTATCAGTTGCCCAATTCAAACGAATAATCTTCATATCAATGTTCCCTACCACGTGCACACATGGGTGGAATACACGTAACAATTGCGTCAATTGTAAGAAAGTAAAGGAATATCGACGTATTTTCTAAATTCGGTCGCCATTTTAGCCACCATCTTTGATTTGATTATATGAGATGTAAGGCAATTACTTGACCTCAGTATTCCCAACTCAACTGTAAGCATGGATTGACAATAACGCCCAACGATATGCATATGAGGGATTTTCAGTGAATTTTCAAATTCTTCCGATATTTTTGGGCACCATTTTGGATTTTGGGGACCTTTTATTGGATGCGACAGAAAGACAATACTTCGCCTCAATGTTCCCAACTCACCACAGTAAGTATGTATGTCGAGACAATTACGTTCACCGGGGAAAATAAGCGAATTTAGACGATTTTTCAATTTGTGGCCGCCATGTTGGATTTGGGTGAATATTCCTCAACTCACGTATAACAGGGATCCCCACCTGGGTATCTCATACACACATATATGTATGCATAGGACACATATGTATGCATGTGTGGAGATATAATAACAATAACACCCACTGATTGGAAACAGACATTGCGATTTCGCGTCGATTCGGCCTTGACCGAATAATACCGGCATTTGGAATGGAAAAAAACGTGATATCGGGCAAAAATATTCAGCCGGGTACAGTGCCGGGTACAGTGCCGGGTACATGTATATTATGGTCCCATCGTGTTCGCAAATAACTCTTCTTCGGATTTTTGACTAATTTGTAAGAGTTTTATATGAGTATATCGAATCGACTGGAAAATAGAACCGCATGTGATATTATATTAACTATAATAGCGATCAAATAGCTAAACCTGGTGCATATCAAGGAAACTGGCCGCCATTGGGTGCCATCTTATATATCTGAGGTCTCTGCAGCAATTTTTTTTGTGGACAACCGAAAAAAAAGTTAGAGGATACATTATGGACGAAAATGGGTGGATTTAAGTTGAGTCCCGGGGTGCGAAGGTCGACCAATATCTCCTGGACCACAATATATGTTCGTAATGGCTATTCGGAAGACTTCCGGGTGACCTCCTTGACCTTCCGTATGCCTTTTGAGCCGTGAGTTAAGTATAGGCCCCGTATTTTATAATAAACCAGTCTCATAAATAAATCGGTTCTCTTTTGCTATGTTGATTGATTAAAACTACGTTTATTCTGATATACGTAGAGGTCCGTTAAAGGCCCACTTAAATTTCGAGTCACCTCTAATTTGTTATAGTGCCTTGATATATACGGTTTTAGTAACAATATATAGCGTAAAATATGATTAAAATACTATAATTCGTCACCATTTGAAACGTCTATGTCTCAGAAGATGCCCATAGAACATTAGAAAACAGCTGAAATCATAGAAATACCCCCCTCCCCTTATATATGGCTCTCAGAATGCAACAGAATTCAAACTAAACATGTATTTTCAATGGAAGGGGAATAACTTCATCTTTAAGATATAGAGTTATTCCCCCTACTATACATTAAAAATAAAACACTTTGCACTGCAAAACAGATGAAACTTAAGCACAAAAAAACACGTCGGTAACTCAACAAATACAACATGTTCACAGTTTATTACACCGGATAAGTTGATAAATACAATGTATTGAAGCTTCCTCTTTCAAACGGTATATACTATGGCATATATTTGATATATGTGATCTGGGAGTTCGAAAATTAAGTGGGCCTTTAAACGACAAAACAACGAGATTTATTAGTAAACAAAGCCTTGTTTTACAGATAATTTCGATTTGTCGCGCTATCAGAAAATTCAAATAAACGATACATTAAACGATTGTTTCATCACTATACCTTTTTCTATCACGGTAAAAAAATATATCATTCTGAAGACAGATTAATCGCGGACATGTCAGATGATTAATCACATTCATGGGTTTAAGTGAATGCCCGGGTTTCACGTGTACACGTATACACGTATATATAGTAAGTCTTTTGAATGAAAGTCCGTTATAGAAGAGCGAAGCACGGGCGGGACTCGGTCCAAAACAGCATCAACCGATATACCAAGCTGTGGTGGACCAAGAAGACTTGGTCTTAACTCGGACACAGTATGGTACAGGTATCTCTATTTTTCGCTCGTAATTTCTTTCAGCACAGACACTCTGCTGTGTACGCCCACATATGCATCGATGATGCCTGAATGTGATAACCTGATTATATGAAACACCATTGAAGTATATCTTCTTCGTTAATGTGGCAGAAATGAGGTACATCATCTTTATTAACCCTTTACCCAACAGAACGGACATGTGCCAATGCATTCTCTTATATATGCGAGTCGACCATAGGTCGCCTCGCATATATAAGAGAATGCATTGGCTTAACACATTAAAAATTATAAAATTGTTAAAGAATGTAAGAAAAAATGGTAAAAAGTGTTAAAAAAAGATTTTGTTTAGGCCAATGCATTCTCTTATATATGCGAGGCGACCTATGGTCGACTCGCATATATAAGAGAATGCATTGGCACAGGGCATAACTGTAACTATCACAATGTGGCCAAGGAGCTGGTTCCAATGATATCCATATTTGTATGGTTCTATTGAGACAGACCGAAGATATTTTAGGCTGTTGGAGCTTTATTTGGCCGGTTTGTTGGGTAAAGGGTTAAAACGCACGTGTGTTAGGAATGTCACCCTGACATGCGTCTTGAACGCACTTATAGGGGTTGGACTGAAGTGATTGAATTGGACATGAAGCTTTTTCCACAGATACGATGAGTGGGAATAATCAATATCAAGTCTTTTCTATGCGTCTCAACGAAATGAAGTCGGAACGTTAATATCTTCCAAGTGATATAAGGATTAACTGTCATGTGGACTGTTTTTATGGAGATGTAACGGTGAGGTAAGTGGACATAACTTGTGTAAAACCCGAAGGGTTTTACATACAAGTTATGTCCACTTACCTCACCGTTACATCTCCATAAAAATAGTCCACATGACAGTTAATCCTTATATTTATATACATTTAGCGAAAAAGCCGCTTTTGTAAATATATTTAAATCGAAAAGTGTATCGTGACAAGATCAGCCCAAAATACCCAATAGCACCCTTGGCAAAAGTTAATAGGAACAATTTCTCTTCATGTTGAAACCCGATGATCTATTAAGTCAATCCTGCGCGAGTCAAAATGCGCCCAAAGCATTACGCGTTCGTCTTTCCAAACCTAATGACGTATCGATTGTGTTATTAGCTTGGTGTTATGAGGCGTTACGCATTCACCGAGAAATAACTGCAACTAGCCACGTGGGCGCCGACCAATCAGAATGCTGGATTTAGTGATGACAACACTTAGTGTGTAAATATAATCCATTGACAGTGTGTCTCATTCCTAACCACTTGCTGCCATACGTCCGTACTCGGTACAACGTAACATGTCACGCGGTGTATTATTAGTCCGTACTGAGTACGGACGTACTTCACTTCAGTCGGCCATTGTTCATAACTGGGTCGCTGAGATTGGTGAATCGGAATCATTGTATTTTTGGTAATAACTATAAGACCCCCATGCTCTAGCCAAATTCATTAAACAAAAACTTAGCCCATACGAACTCTTAAACGGACATGACGCGTTCGAAACCCAAAGTTATTTATACATAATTTGGTAAGAGGTATTTCAAAATATACCTACGCGGAAGATTTCCGAAAAATTCGTCGATATAACTGGATATAGTGATGAAAAAAAATCGTGTATTGTTTCATATAGTTCTTGAAAAATTTGAGATCGTTTCGTTGGTGCCGGTTCGAATTTTCCAATCATCGGTCTCGTAAAAATTACACGTGTATTAAGCAATCGCAACTTCTCGGATTATCGTTCTTGGGAAAATATTTGCGTACGGAAATCACCGAGGTTTGCCGATTGGTGTATTAAGCTGCAAAACAGAGTTCAGTCCTGCGTAGGGGACTGAACTCTGCATGGAGCTTGCACGTGTATATGATCTAGAAAATCTAGAGCTGTCTTCGCTCTTAAACCTTTATGTATGGTGCTATTTAGTTTTGATGTTTGAAACGAAGAGAAGCAGAGAGCGAAGGTTTTTACTAGTTCCATCAGGTTCCATGCTAAGATAACACAAAGACCTCTTCCGGGCACTTCGTTTCCGATTCCAGAATTCCAATGAATGCAAATAAAATCGGTTTTTTTCCCGGGCCCGTGCATTGTGTTTGATGTTGTATTTTTTTTATGAATTCAATACGTCTTTCAATATTCGCAGAAAGGTAGATCAGGTATTTATCGACCTATTTCGATACAGGGAAAATTCAAAAGCGAATATTAGTATGCGTAGTTTGGAGCGCAAACCGCCATTTTGGCTTAAAACAGACATAAAGAAAATGTGATTTTAGCCACGCACTTGAGGCGTTATTATACCTTAATTAATTGGGTGCGTGTGTTAGATCTATTAATCGGTAGTTTAGCGCCCATAGACCCCGGAAACTATTGGTAATACACCCAGGGATCCAGGATACCTACCGACCATAACCACTAAGATTATACCGGTGTGCTATAACACAAACGAGATTTATCGGCATAATACGGACATAATTCTGAAATCTATATCAATCAAGCCGAATAACACCGGAAGGTGGTCAAGTGTATCATAGTGTTAGTACCCTCGGTGCTAAATGGTATAAATTGTACGAAATGTAGGTAAAATTAACCCAGTGGGTATTCTATCGAGAAATTATCAGAGCAATCAAAATCATTCCGAAGATTATTGGGGTAAACAATAAAATCGTTAGCGTTTTGGCACTGGCCGGTTCCGATGTACTCAAATGAACGATTTTCTCAGATACTTAAAGGCCCAGTTAATTCACTAGATCACATTTTATACAACCTATCCCATATTACATACCATTTAAAAGAGGAAGCTCCAAAACATTTATTTGTATTATCAACTTATCCGCCGTCGAATAAACTGGTAATACGGCCAAATTTCGTGAATACTCAAGTGGCCGTATTACACTTGGATTTAGAGTTATCCATCTTCATCCGCAATTTTGACCGAGACCATCCTTTTGACGGCGTGTTTCTGTGCCACAAACAAATGAAATAATAAACTTCAAAAATCGATATCTGATCACTCTGAGCTTTGATGGGTGGGTTCCTTGACTTGAATCAAATATTTTTACCCCCCCCCCGGCGAAGCCAATGAAATAGTAATTTAGGAGCGTCTGATTGGATTTTGGATTGAGTACCTTTAACATTCACGTTTAATCTCTACAGGCAATGATTCTATATTATGTCCGTGTCTTATTCGGATAATGATTCTAACAGTGCATGATGCTCATATATATATATAGGCATACTAAATGAAGGGAAATCACCAGAAAATACACAACACATTAAAGGGACACCTGTGGACACCCCACACCACGTATTAAAGCTCGTGGGCTCTTCCCCTTACAACATTGGATTCAGCTTTTGCCGCGTTCGGACATGGCCATTTTCTATGTTCAGATATCCTCAAAACAACAAATCGTGGGGTTCGTGGGGTGAAGGAGAAGATCACTCGATCTTTTCGACCATCCAGGGCGCGAAGCTCCCAACCACTCTCCTCAGGAAATCAACTTGTATGCAGTCATAGATGATGAGTGCCTCTAAATAAGACCACAGACCCAACCTACAGACCAACTTATGTTGATTTTGATTGAGACTAGCTATAGAGGATCTCACATGAGTTTCTATTTTATACGGAATTTATCAACCGAGTTCACTAAATTCGATTTGAGCCGAGGTTTACCGAGGCTCAAATAGAATTTAGAGGACGAGGTTGATAAATTACGTATAAAATAGGACGAGTGTGAGATACCTTTTATCACATGATCAAATAAACCCGAAGCAACGCGAAATATTCATCGAAAACAACAATCATAAACTACAGCGATCGCAAGTGATTTGAAGAACGCCGTGACGTCATCGCACGCGCTGATATTAAACGTGTCTATTACCGATAATTATGAAACTGCTTTTATGGCCAAATTATGTGATAAATATATTTCTGCTATACGAGAGTATGCTCTCTACAGCGTCCCGCAATTACGGTAATACAACCTTGCAATTAAACAATCAAATCCCAACAGAAAATATGTGGAATTCAGCTCAAGGGGGGGGGGGGTAAATTTGCCAAGTGAATTGATATTATACACTGGCTACTCCTTCCCTTTTAATCTAAATAATCCACGTTTAACAACTGAATGAATTTGAGCGACGGATTAGTGAAAACTAACTTGCGTGTTCTATGAACGATGCAAACAACATGGTAATTATAACGAAAATGAATTTAAGATTCAGTCATAATTTATTTTCATTATAATTACCATGCTGTTTGCATCGTTCATAGAGCACACGTGTGTATTTTGCACTAATCCATGGCTTAAATGCATTCATTTGTTGTATATATTGAGTGTATAAACGGAGATGGTCCCATAAATGGCCGGATTCAGTGTACAGTACCACTTTAACATTGTGTTAATTGTTTATCCCTACACATGAATGCATGGAAATCAAGGATTCTTCAGAATGAATCTCTTGAATTGCCTTTCCAAGTAACCAAAACCAAAATATGTCGTCTAACGGTTAGCAAATATACCTTTTGTTTTTCTGAATATAGCATTCGTAATTATCAAAGTCAAAGTAAAATATTGGCCCCTATCCCTCAACTCTCACTGTGCCCCGACCCACCTTACTCAGGCGACATGAACGTAGAATTTTAAAAGATGCCATATAAATACGTCGTATCATAAAAATATATTTTTTATGTTTAAGCAGTTTGTATGCCATTTCCCCGAATCCTCAATTCCCGAATTAGAAGTTAGACAGCACCATATTGGGAACTTAGAATCATATTCTGGAGACGCCCATATATATATATATATCGATTTGTAGGAAGATCGACAAAAATTGTTTTATAAATTTTGGTTCTCCCCACACCCGATCCCCATCCCTGATTCTAAACACCATTTATAATATGTTTCTTATATGATGGATATTGTTAACCTGCGCCATTATATAGTCGTCATAATATATGTTACAACTGCATGTTGGACCGCTTTCGAGTCCTGTAGATGGTTAATTTATATAGCACACAAACAGACATACATTCGCAAATATATATATATATATATATATATATATATATATATATATATATTTATAAAATAATGAAGAATCTCTCCTCTGAGGTAGGTGACTGCTGACGTGAAGAATGGAATAGTTTGAAAATTAAGAAAGGTATCCGTTCATTGTTGAATATTTATTACATGTATGTACAAACAGCTATACCGGTTTCGGCACATCTTGCCTTTTCAATAGCCTTTTCAATAGCTTGGAGTCATCAGTGACTCCAAGCTATTGAAAAGGCAAGATGTGCCGAAACCGGTATAGCTGTTTGTACATACATGTAATAAATATTCAACAATGAACGGATATATATATCGGGAATTTGAGAAGCAGTATATATATCAGTTCAGAAACCTTCGTAAGAAACTATTAGCGTTTATACACTATATATATATACATGAGGTAATAGCATTGCATAATATATAACTTACATGAATTACCCATTCTCCACTAACCCCCAGAAGCTTCTATATCAATGCCCACCATACCCATTGTACAACACAACACAACACAATCATTGTGGGATACTGGTGAAGCGACTTTATTCCGTCTCAGTGTGATCACAACGAATCGCGCGCGTGTATTTCTGTTCATATATCCTCCTTCCAGTTCCCCGAACATTTCACAATTCCTGTAACTTGACTGGAACAGCCACAAACCGGCATTCACATGTATTTTACATGCATGATCACTCCTGCATACCCGATGCAGGCCCACCATGGGAGGCTTGCCACAAAACGGCATTCACATGTATTTTACATGCATGGTTATCACCCTGCATCTCAGACACACGCAGTCTTCGCCACGAGCGGCGTGCCACATAACGGCGTGTTTTTAATACATATACATGTACATCACTCTGCACATAAGAAATCCAGCCATGAGGCATGCCATAAAACGGCATATTATACACAACAATTTAACCTATATCTTTATACAGGTTCGGTCACAAACCATAGGCCACGGAACGGAATATTCTTAAGATACAAATATACACATCAATCGGCATCATTAATACAGTTTCAGCCACAAGGCATACCACAAATTGATATATTATATACAGTAACCTGCATGTTGACAGGTTCAGCCACAAATGGCCGGCCACGGAATGGCATATTCTTAATACGTTTACTCCAATCTGCATCATTAAATGCAATTTCAGTCAAGAGGCATACCACAGAAACCATATATTATATATATACACTATACAACCCGTCTATATAAGAGAGGTTTCGCCACAAAAGGCAGGCCACGGAATGGCATATTCGTAATATATGTTTATTAGTCTGCACCATTACATGCAATTCAGCCACGAGGTATACCACAAAACGATATAGGCCTATTATATACACTATAACCCGACTATATAAGAGAGGTTCCGCCACAAAAGGCAGGCTACGGAATGGCATATTCTTAATATGTTTACACCAATCTGCATCATTAAATGCAATTCCAGCCACGAGGCATAACACAAAACGATATATTATATACACTATAACCCGACTATATAAGAGAGGTTTCGCCACAAACGGCAGGCAACGGAATGGCACGTTTACGTGCGCTCGCGCAACAGTATGGCGATCAGACAGATTCGGAGGTTGGTGTCACCCTACTCCGTTTCACTCCATGACGTCACCAAAAACGACGTAAAACCTCGTGGCGTTCTGACATTTTTACTGTGCCGCGTTTTTGCTATGTTTATTTTATGTGTTGTTTTCGATTATTTGTTTGTCGCCGATATCGCCATTTGTCGCGATTCCCTGTTTCTATATTTAAAACTGGCATGCTCGTAGTGAGCCTCGATTTCGATTTTTTCTCCCAGGTCAAAATACGTCAGAGTTATGACAAAAATAGATCGACCTACATTTTCTCCATCAGAACTCTACATCAAAGAGTCTATAGACTCCTTCGGAACCTACATAGACTCCTTCATTTCGGTATTTTTACTTATAATTGGGAAGTTTTATCATTTTTGGTTCGTGCGAAGACCTCTTTGTATCGTGCGGGAAAAGAGAGACATTCAAAACGCGATTTCGTAATTCTACACAATAGGCTGAATAGCCTAACCTTCAGCCGAGTTCCGGGTCAAATACGACGAATGACGTAACACAAAACAAAACGCATTTGTTGACACAAACACCATTTGAAGAGTTTATTATTACATAAAATGATCGTTATTGATTAATTATTGATATTTATTGTTGCATATTGGCTGATATCAATATTTACACAAATAGTATTAATTATTTCTTATAATTGCTCCTTTGGTCAACTTTGACTATCGGAAAATGAAAATGAAAATATGCCGCTGAAAAAAATGTAATCGATATTAAAGTCTCATCCTTTCGGCAACATGGAATTGGTTTTAATTACTTAAATGATTAATATAGTAATTTGCCTTTTATCTGTGATGAAATGAGAAATGGTAATTGTCTTTTTTTGCTAACATTAAATAAAATAAAATAAATTAAGTAAAATTCAGCGAAATTATTTGTTAAATTTTTATTTATTACATTTTTGCGCACGTTGGCATCTCTCTGAGTGCATTCTAGTTATTATATATGTTTACTAATCTGCACCATTATACATGCTATTCCAGCCACGAGGCTTACCACTAAACGATATAGTATATATACACTATAACCCGACTATAGAAATTAGAGGTTCAGCCACAAACGGCAGGCCACATAATGGCATATTCGTAATACATACATACATTAATCTGCATCATTAAATTCAATTTTAGCCACGAGGCATACCACATAATGATATATTATATACACGATCTTGCATCTATGCATGTTCGGTCACAAAAGTCAGTCCACAGAATAGCATATACTTTGACAGGACAACTCTGCTTCAAAGCAGGATTCGCGAAAGAAAATTTAAAACAAATTTTCGTATTCTCCTTCCAATATAACTATATTGCATGGATTCGCCAAGAATATAAATTTTTAAGAAATGCGACAATTTTCACGTCTGCGCCGGTGCAGTCTTATTTCCATTAAATTAAGTCGCAGAAAGCAGTACCGATTCGAGAAACAATGTGTCATGCATTTTTCGCATACTCTGTCAATAGAAATTGCTGTGCACAATAGCATAAATCATTAAATATGCAACATTAGCTCTGCGCCTATGCGCATGTTGAATTTAGATAAAACAGTTAGCATATAATTATGACATATATGAAGCGATTTAAAGATTGCCTTTTAAAACTTAAAATATGTAATTATATGTAACATGGTGGTCAGAACTTGATTTGTAAATATTTGATTAACCGGTACATGTATAGGCCTATACACATAATCTATATAAAACAATGTTTGGACTGTTAACCGGATTTCCTTTCGCGGAAATGCATCTTGGCATGTTTTATGTATATAGCTTCAGCTTTTCTAGAAAACGCATTGAATTGTCCATGCCTGTCCATACCGAAAAATGATACACGTGTATCCATACAGTGATGTATCTGCTAGAGAAAATTTCAGAATTGTCAAATGATAATCTTTGTGGGATACTGGTGAAAGACCCGATATATAAGGATTAACTGTCATGTGGACTGTTTTTATGGAGATGTAACGGTGAGGTAAGTGGACATAACTTGTGTAAAACCCGAAGGGTTTTACATACAAGTTATGACCACTTACCTCACCGTTGCATCTCCATAAAAATAGTCCACATGACAGTTAATCCTTATATTTATATACATTTAGCGAAAAAGTCACTTTTGTAAATTTATTTAAATCGAAAAGTGTATCGTGATAAGATCAGCCCAAAATACCCAATAGCACCCTTGGCAAAAGTTAATAGGAACAATTTCTCTTCATATTGAAACCCGATGATGTATTAAGTCAGTCCTGCGCGAGTCCAAATGCGCCCAAAACATTACGCGTTCGTCTTTCCAAACCTAATGGTTACACTGGTGTAAATGTTTTCCATAGGCCTCAGTGCTAACGTTTTAGCGTATAGTGTTGGCAATATAAATGTTGGGTCCAAAATTTTCTTTAAATCTGAAAAATTTACATTTTGGGAAACTTTTTACACAAAAAAATCATGTCTGTCTAGCAGGGAATTCGCCTTTAAATCTTATGTTTTCGTAACTAGTGTCAGAACCGCATAAAAAAATACAGTCATATTTTAGACCACACCAAAAAATTCAAACTTCACTACAAAGGGTTAATTCCTGTGCCAATGGTTATTTTACCTATGGGAAATCATAGGGAAGAGGTGTGATGATTTTTTTATGTGAAAATCACACAAGGCTATTGACCAATCAGGGCCCAGTGTCTATTTTATTCTCTCCTATATATTCCTCCCGCATCCGCTAGATGTCACTCGGAACCTTATTTACACCAGTGTAACCTAAAGCGATAGCCCGCTTTTTCGCGGAATAATTGTAACTCCCTACATTTCTTCAGAATTACCCATCAATGGAAAAAATGTGTTCAAAAACAATATCACTTCTGTGGTTCTTTATTTATCACACACAATTTAACCCCACCCCCTTTAACAAATTATTCATCAAAAAAGCACAATTTTCCACCACCAGTCATGTTCAGGCCCCATTTTCACTCAGTTTTAGGGGTCTGGTGTTGCATACATGGATCAGCTATGGAAGACTGTTCAATATTCTTTCCATGAGAGAACTTCTGGTGATGTGAGGTCATTGAGTCCAGATCTGATCAGCTGAGCATCAAGCGCATGACTTTATCAGCACATTGAAGAATAAAATATGACATTTTCAGGTCTGCAAGGGTGATCCAAGATAACTGGATGTGGGTGTATATTGAATTAGTTGAATAAAGATATGCTCTCTTTGAATTGCTGAAGCATTTTCTTAAATGTGTCCAAGTTTTAGTGCTATTAACCTTCAAATGACCATACCCACCAGTGGAAATGACACACTTTTATGATATATATCTGTATATCACTGGCTATAAAATCCAAAATACTTGTTAAATTAGGTTCTTATAACAATTGATATATGTGTCGTTGACATGCCCATGTTATGGGTCATTTGCATCATCATGTGACTATTACCACCTTGAAAATTTTTGAAAATACCTTGAAAAATTGGCATTTTTTATGAAAAATCTTACTATTTTTTTGGCTGATGTAAGTGAAAGAAAGCATCAGCAGCAAGAATAGCCACATCAAGCATGAGATATTCATTGGACTGAAAGACCAGGCTCTGTAAAATGCATTAAAATGCTTTAAAGTGACTCCCAGGAATCAAAAATGATAAAAAGCTATTTTTTCCCTTTAAAGCGATAGCCCGCTTTTTCGCGGAATAATTGTAACTCCCTACATTTCTTCAGAATTACCCATCAATGGAAAAAATGTGTTCAAAAACAATATCACTTCTGTGGTTCTTTATTTATCACACACAATTTAACCCCACCCCCTTTAACAAATTATTCATCAAAAAAGCACAATTTTCCACCACCAGTCATGTTCAGGCCCCATTTTCACTCAGTTTTAGGGGTCTGGTGTTGCATACATGGATCAGCTATGGAAGACTGTTCAATATTCTTTCCATGAGAGAACTTCTGGTGATGTGAGGTCATTGAGTCCAGATCTGATCAGCTGAGCATCAAGCGCATGACTTTATCAGCACATTGAAGAATAAAATATGACATTTTCAGGTCTGCAAGGGTGATCCAAGATAACTGGATGTGGGTGTATATTGAATTAGTTGAATAAAGATATGCTCTCTTTGAATTGCTGAAGCATTTTCTTAAATGTGTCCAAGTTTTAGTGCTATTAACCTTCAAATGACCATACCCACCAGTGGAAATGACACACTTTTATGATATATATCTGTATATCACTGGCTATAAAATCCAAAATACTTGTTAAATTAGGTTCTTATAACAATTGATATATGTGTCGTTGACATGCCCATGTTATGGGTCATTTGCATCATCATGTGACTATTACCACCTTGAAAATTTTTGAAAATACCTTGAAAAATTGGCATTTTTTATGAAAAATCTTACTATTTTTTTGGCTGATGTAAGTGAAAGAAAGCATCAGCAGCAAGAATAGCCACATCAAGCATGAGATATTCATTGGACTGAAAGACCAGGCTCTGTAAAATGCATTAAAATGCTTTAAAGTGACTCCCAGGAATCAAAAATGATAAAAAGCTATTTTTCCCCTTTAGGTTACACTGGTGTAAATGTTTTCCATAGGCCTCAGTGCTAACGTTTTAGCGTATAGTGTTGGCAATATAAATGTTGGGTCCAAAATTTTCTTTAAATCTGAAAAATTTACATTTTGGGAAACTTTTTACACAAAAAAATCATGTCTGTCTAGCAGGGAATTCGCCTTTAAATCTTATGTTT
This sequence comes from Siphonodentalium dalli, assembly GCA_032622095.1. NCBI lineage: Eukaryota > Metazoa > Mollusca > Scaphopoda > Gadilida > Siphonodentaliidae > Siphonodentalium > Siphonodentalium dalli. Next base: position 44,068,754 of record CP136067.1, read on the forward strand.
TCGTAACTAGTGTCAGAACCGCATAAAAAAATACAGTCATATTTTAGACCACACCAAAAAATTCAAACTTCACTACAAAGGGTTAATTCCTGTGCCAATGGTTATTTTACCTATGGGAAATCATAGGGAAGAGGTGTGATGATTTTTTTATGTGAAAATCACACAAGGCTATTGACCAATCAGGGCCCAGTGTCTATTTTATTCTCTCCTATATATTCCTCCCGCATCCGCTAGATGTCACTCGGAACCTTATTTACACCAGTGTAACCTAAAGCGATAGCCCGCTTTTTCGCGGAATAATTGTAACTCCCTACATTTCTTCAGAATTACCCATCAATGGAAAAAATGTGTTCAAAAACAATATCACTTCTGTGGTTCTTTATTTATCACACACAATTTAACCCCACCCCCTTTAACAAATTATTCATCAAAAAAGCACAATTTTCCACCACCAGTCATGTTCAGGCCCCATTTTCACTCAGTTTTAGGGGTCTGGTGTTGCATACATGGATCAGCTATGGAAGACTGTTCAATATTCTTTCCATGAGAGAACTTCTGGTGATGTGAGGTCATTGAGTCCAGATCTGATCAGCTGAGCATCAAGCGCATGACTTTATCAGCACATTGAAGAATAAAATATGACATTTTCAGGTCTGCAAGGGTGATCCAAGATAACTGGATGTGGGTGTATATTGAATTAGTTGAATAAAGATATGCTCTCTTTGAATTGCTGAAGCATTTTCTTAAATGTGTCCAAGTTTTAGTGCTATTAACCTTCAAATGACCATACCCACCAGTGGAAATGACACACTTTTATGATATATATCTGTATATCACTGGCTATAAAATCCAAAATACTTGTTAAATTAGGTTCTTATAACAATTGATATATGTGTCGTTGACATGCCCATGTTATGGGTCATTTGCATCATCATGTGACTATTACCACCTTGAAAATTTTTGAAAATACCTTGAAAAATTGGCATTTTTTATGAAAAATCTTACTATTTTTTTGGCTGATGTAAGTGAAAGAAAGCATCAGCAGCAAGAATAGCCACATCAAGCATGAGATATTCATTGGACTGAAAGACCAGGCTCTGTAAAATGCATTAAAATGCTTTAAAGTGACTCCCAGGAATCAAAAATGATAAAAAGCTATTTTTTCCCTTTAAAGCGATAGCCCGCTTTTTCGCGGAATAATTGTAACTCCCTACATTTCTTCAGAATTACCCATCAATGGAAAAAATGTGTTCAAAAACAATATCACTTCTGTGGTTCTTTATTTATCACACACAATTTAACCCCACCCCCTTTAACAAATTATTCATCAAAAAAGCACAATTTTCCACCACCAGTCATGTTCAGGCCCCATTTTCACTCAGTTTTAGGGGTCTGGTGTTGCATACATGGATCAGCTATGGAAGACTGTTCAATATTCTTTCCATGAGAGAACTTCTGGTGATGTGAGGTCATTGAGTCCAGATCTGATCAGCTGAGCATCAAGCGCATGACTTTATCAGCACATTGAAGAATAAAATATGACATTTTCAGGTCTGCAAGGGTGATCCAAGATAACTGGATGTGGGTGTATATTGAATTAGTTGAATAAAGATATGCTCTCTTTGAATTGCTGAAGCATTTTCTTAAATGTGTCCAAGTTTTAGTGCTATTAACCTTCAAATGACCATACCCACCAGTGGAAATGACACACTTTTATGATATATATCTGTATATCACTGGCTATAAAATCCAAAATACTTGTTAAATTAGGTTCTTATAACAATTGATATATGTGTCGTTGACATGCCCATGTTATGGGTCATTTGCATCATCATGTGACTATTACCACCTTGAAATTTTTTGAAAATACCTTGAAAAATTGGCATTTTTTATGAAAAATCTTACTATTTTTTTGGCTGATGTAAGTGAAAGAAAGCATCAGCAGCAAGAATAGCCACATCAAGCATGAGATATTCATTGGACTGAAAGACCAGGCTCTGTAAAATGCATTAAAATGCTTTAAAGTGACTCCCAGGAATCAAAAATGATAAAAAGCTATTTTTCCCCTTTAGGTTACACTGGTGTAAATGTTTTCCATAGGCCTCAGTGCTAACGTTTTAGCGTATAGTGTTGGCAATATAAATGTTGGGTCCAAAATTTTCTTTAAATCTGAAAAATTTACATTTTGGGAAACTTTTTACACAAAAAAATCATGTCTGTCTAGCAGGGAATTCGCCTTTAAATCTTATGTTTTCGTAACTAGTGTCAGAACCGCATAAAAAAATACAGTCATATTTTAGACCACACCAAAAAATTCAAACTTCACTACAAAGGGTTAATTCCTGTGCCAATGGTTATTTTACCTATGGGAAATCATAGGGAAGAGGTGTGATGATTTTTTTATGTGAAAATCACACAAGGCTATTGACCAATCAGGGCCCAGTGTCTATTTTATTCTCTCCTATATATTCCTCCCGCATCCGCTAGATGTCACTCGGAACCTTATTTACACCAGTGTAACCTAAAGCGATAGCCCGCTTTTTCGCGGAATAATTGTAACTCCCTACATTTCTTCAGAATTACCCATCAATGGAAAAAATGTGTTCAAAAACAATATCACTTCTGTGGTTCTTTATTTATCACACACAATTTAACCCCACCCCCTTTAACAAATTATTCATCAAAAAAGCACAATTTTCCACCACCAGTCATGTTCAGGCCCCATTTTCACTCAGTTTTAGGGGTCTGGTGTTGCATACATGGATCAGCTATGGAAGACTGTTCAATATTCTTTCCATGAGAGAACTTCTGGTGATGTGAGGTCATTGAGTCCAGATCTGATCAGCTGAGCATCAAGCGCATGACTTTATCAGCACATTGAAGAATAAAATATGACATTTTCAGGTCTGCAAGGGTGATCCAAGATAACTGGATGTGGGTGTATATTGAATTAGTTGAATAAAGATATGCTCTCTTTGAATTGCTGAAGCATTTTCTTAAATGTGTCCAAGTTTTAGTGCTATTAACCTTCAAATGACCATACCCACCAGTGGAAATGACACACTTTTATGATATATATCTGTATATCACTGGCTATAAAATCCAAAATACTTGTTAAATTAGGTTCTTATAACAATTGATATATGTGTCGTTGACATGCCCATGTTATGGGTCATTTGCATCATCATGTGACTATTACCACCTTGAAATTTTTTGAAAATACCTTGAAAAATTGGCATTTTTTATGAAAAATCTTACTATTTTTTTGGCTGATGTAATTGAAAGAAAGCATCAGCAGCAAGAATAGCCACATCAAGCATGAGATATTCATTGGACTGAAAGACCAGACTCTGTAAAATGCATTAAAATGCTTTAAAGTGACTCCCAGGAATCAAAAATGATAAAAAGCTATTTTTTCCCTTTAGGTTACACTGGTGTAAATGTTTTCCATAGGCCTCAGTGCTAACGTTTTAGCGTATAGTGTTGGCAATATAAATGTTGGGTCCAAAATTTTCTTTAAATCTGAAAAATTTACATTTTGGGAAACTTTTTACACAAAAAAATCATGTCTGTCTAGCAGGGAATTCGCCTTTAAATCTTATGTTTTCGTAACTAGTGTCAGAACCGCATAAAAAAATACAGTCATATTTTAGACCACACCAAAAAATTCAAACTTCACTACAAAGGGTTAATTCCTGTGCCAATGGTTATTTTACCTATGGGAAATCATAGGGAAGAGGTGTGATGATTTTTTTATGTGAAAATCACACAAGGCTATTGACCAATCAGGGCCCAGTGTCTATTTTATTCTCTCCTATATATTCCTCCCGCATCCGCTAGATGTCACTCGGAACCTTATTTACACCAGTGTAACCTAAAGCGATAGCCCGCTTTTTCGCGGAATAATTGTAACTCCCTACATTTCTTCAGAATTACCCATCAATGGAAAAAATGTGTTCAAAAACAATATCACTTCTGTGGTTCTTTATTTATCACACACAATTTAACCCCACCCCCTTTAACAAATTATTCATCAAAAAAGCACAATTTTCCACCACCAGTCATGTTCAGGCCCCATTTTCACTCAGTTTTAGGGGTCTGGTGTTGCATACATGGATCAGCTATGGAAGACTGTTCAATATTCTTTCCATGAGAGAACTTCTGGTGATGTGAGGTCATTGAGTCCAGATCTGATCAGCTGAGCATCAAGCGCATGACTTTATCAGCACATTGAAGAATAAAATATGACATTTTCAGGTCTGCAAGGGTGATCCAAGATAACTGGATGTGGGTGTATATTGAATTAGTTGAATAAAGATATGCTCTCTTTGAATTGCTGAAGCATTTTCTTAAATGTGTCCAAGTTTTAGTGCTATTAACCTTCAAATGACCATACCCACCAGTGGAAATGACACACTTTAATGATATATATCTGTATATCACTGGCTATAAAATCCAAAATACTTGTTAAATTAGGTTCTTATAACAATTGATATATGTGTCGTTGACATGCCCATGTTATGGGTCATTTGCATCATCATGTGACTATTACCACCTTGAAAATTTTTGAAAATACCTTGAAAAATTGGCATTTTTTATGAAAAATCTTACTATTTTTTTGGCTGATGTAAGTGAAAGAAAGCATCAGCAGCAAGAATAGCCACATCAAGCATGAGATATTCATTGGACTGAAAGACCAGGCTCTGTAAAATGCATTAAAATGCTTTAAAGTGACTCCCAGGAATCAAAAATGATAAAAAGCTATTTTTTCCCTTTAGGTTACACTGGTGTAAATGTTTTCCATAGGCCTCAGTGCTAACGTTTTAGCGTATAGTGTTGGCAATATAAATGTTGGGTCCAAAATTTTCTTTAAATCTGAAAAATTTACATTTTGGGAAACTTTTTACACAAAAAAATCATGTCTGTCTAGCAGGGAATTCGCCTTTAAATCTTATGTTTTCGTAACTAGTGTCAGAACCGCATAAAAAAATACAGTCATATTTTAGACCACACCAAAAAATTCAAACTTCACTACAAAGGGTTAATTCCTGTGCCAATGGTTATTTTACCTATGGGAAATCATAGGGAAGAGGTGTGATGATTTTTTTATGTGAAAATCACACAAGGCTATTGACCAATCAGGGCCCAGTGTCTATTTTATTCTCTCCTATATATTCCTCCCGCATCCGCTAGATGTCACTCGGAACCTTATTTACACCAGTGTAACCTAATGACGTATCGATGGTGTTATTAGCTTGGTGTCATGAGGCGTTGCGCATTCACCGAGAAATAACTGCAACTAGCCACGTGGGCGCCGACCAATCAGAATGCTGGATTTAGTGATGACAACACTTAGTGTGTAAATATTAGGGGTTGAATAATTGAAATATCGCGTAATAACACTAGAACCGTAAGACAATCAACTCTTCCACTTCCCGCGGGGAACTCATGAAACTTCATGCATTGCACCACAATCATTCAGACTGGCGATCTGTTCAGAGAACTGTACATGCATATATATGCAAATAGTTATCGCCTATATATACACCAAAGTATATATACACCAATCAGTGATAGTGGTAATATATACGATATTGAATACAAATCTCACAAATTTCGATTTTTTGGCGTTCCAACACTTAACCCTTTACCCAACAAATCGGCCAAAACCGGCCAAATAAAGCTTCAACAGCCTAAATTATCTTCGGTCTGTCTCAATAGAACCATACAAATATGGATATCATTGGAACCGGCTCCTTGACCACATTGTGATAGTTACAGTTAGCCCAGTGCCAATGCATTCTCTTATATATGCGAGTCGACCATAGGTAGCCTCGCATATATAAGAGAATGCATTGGCCTAAAAAAAATATTTTGTTAACACTTTTTACCATTTTTTCTTACATTCTTTAACAATTTTATAATTTTTAATGTGTTAAGCCAATGCATTCTCTTATATATGCGAGGCGACCTATGGTCGACTCGCATATATAAGAGAATGCATTGGCACAGGGCCCTTCTGTTGGGTAAAGGGTTAATCGCCGTAGACGACAACTGAGCCTCTCAACTCCGATAACTTCCCATCGCATTGAAATACCACAGCCTTGGTCATCGTGAACTCGAAATGATGCACATTCCCCATCGGTAACCATTTTTAGATGAGAACAAATTTAGAATATCACACCAAGTGTAATTGTCACTAAACTGAGCACGTTGCTTTCGATTCTCGAACACATGACTAGGTCGCCCGAAAACTATTTTTGATAGTTCGGTCACTTCAAGAATTGAATTAGAATTTTCCCGCATAATCGTAATACGGATACATGCGCACACTTATTTATAGTTCAACGGCATATTCCAAAGAAATGATCTGCTCTCCGCACACCGGCACATTTGCCAAGCTTACTAACCAGCACTTTATTGAGCCAATTAAGAGAATCCATGCTCTTCCATGCAATCTTTCCTAATCGTCCTATCCAGCACATTGACAGAGCCAATTGCGACTATCACAAGAAAACATCCGACGAGCTCTGCTCATCCACCAGGCTAATCAACGCCATAACCAATTCTGCATCACCAGAAGATGTTTCTGAAAATATATTACATCTTTTCAGTATTTAAAAAAAAACATATAACACATATTTTGTATAAATGTGCATGCATGTACTCTATAATGTAATTGCACAGGGCCCTTCTGTTGGGTAAAGGGTTAATCGCCGTAGACGACAACTGAGCCTCTCAACTCCGATAACTTCCCATCGCATTGAAATATCACAGCCTTGGTCATCGTGAACTCGAAATGATGCACATTCCCCATCGGTAACCATTTTTAGATGAGAACAAATTTAGAATATCACACCAAGTGTAATTGTCACTAAACTGAGCACGTTGCTTTCGATTCTCGAACACATGACTAGGTCGCCCGAAAACTATTTTTGATAGTTCGGTCACTTCAAGAATTGAATTAGAATTTTCCCGCATAATCGTAATACGGATACATGCGCACACTTATTTATAGTTCAACGGCATATTCCAAAGAAATGATCTGCTCTCCGCACACCGGCACATTTGCCAAGCTTACTAACCAGCACTTTATTGAGCCAATTAAGAGAATCCATGCTCTTCCATGCAATCTTTCCTAATCGTCCTATCCAGCACATTGACAGAGCCAATTGCGACTATCACAAGAAAACATCCGACGAGCTCTGCTCATCCACCAGGCTAATCAACGCCATAACCAATTCTGCATCACCAGAAGATGTTTCTGAAAATATATTACATCTTTTCAGTATTTAAAAAAAAACATATAACACATATTTTGTATAAATGTGCATGCATGTACTCTATAATGTAATTGCATATTTGCATGCTTTGTTCGATACTAAAATCATGAACCAAGTGTTGCTGATGAATGAATGACACATATCAGTATACATGTGTATACGTTTTATAAGCACACACGTCTTTGTGTTACATGCTTGCTTAGCTCTCATCGTGTAAACAGACATCCGAGGTTTATTCATATCTAAATCAAAACTCATGTATCATACATGTCACTTTATGCCAATTCTTCTCTTGTAACGTGCAATATAGTGCTTCAAAGAAAATGTACCTTTTATTATGATCATTTTTCAGCGTTTGGTGCAAAGCACATTAGTCGAAAAAATTTGTATTCACTGTTCATGGTAATAATGAGTGAGCGATAAATTATCGCTTCGTGCACGAACAATGAAAATAGGTCACGCTATTATAGAGCGTGTGGTGTCATTTCTAGCCGAATCGCCTTGTATGTCGGGTCAACTCCAAATTTTTTGTTTCAAACATTTATGGATTGACGGTTCAATAACGTAATGAGATGCGTATGTTGAAACTATATCTGAGAAACATATATTCTTATAACGCATGAAATCATGCATATTATAGAAAGTTGACGTTGAATTTTGTTGAATTATCATTAATAAAAGTTAATTGTAACTTTGAAATGTGCATATCGCACCTTATTCTGGAAGTAATAGTTTATATGTAGTCATTTATATTAAACGCATATAAATGTGTCATCCGATCACGATCATAGTGTATATATTTGAACATGTTATATATGTTAATTTATATTTGTATTATATAGTGTGTACAGGTTTGTGTTGCACAATTGATCAATTAGAATGAATTTCCGAACATTCGAGCTGCGTTAATGATGTTGGTTTCGGAAAGCAGGTTTCCATAGTTTTTCCCCAAGAGGTTTTTCGTTGTTTTTTCCTGACCGCCAACGCAGACAAAGTAGGATGTAATTAACCTGTATGTGAAGACGTGTCCGTCCCTTAACTTGTAAGCATGTATACCAATAAACGCTGATGTCGACCCCCTAGTGGACTCCGGCGCGGCTTGATGGCAATGATGGTGTTATCATTATTGGAGAATTGGGAATACTAGTATTAAACATGATAGCTGGTTGTCGTAAACTATATAATTGCGATAACTGAATTGGCTGTAATTATGTTAATTTCATAACAATTAGTTAAAACGCGTGACTAGAGCCAGCAAGTCGTCACCCCAAGAGACCCGATTGTCTCTCATCACGGACCGTAGATACCAATCATCTGACCACTTCTATACGTCACAACTACTGTTCACGCCCAATTGATATCTTCGCTCACCTTCGTGGAGAAATTATTTTCCGCCTAATTCACTACGTTCAAACGTCGGAAATTATATCTATAAAGGCTCCAGTGCTTCCTAATTGATCACGTGATAATTATGAAAACTAATCAAAGTACAAGTCTACCTACATTGAATATGGAATTGATATCGTTTAATATTAATATATTAAAGGTACTCAATCCGATTAAGCACCCCTAAATTACTATTTTGTTGCCTTTGGGGGTAAAACTATTTGATTCGAGTCGAAGAACCCACCCTTCAAACCTCAGAGTGATCAGATATCGATTTGTGAAGTTTGTTAATTTTTGGAGATGTGGTCCACTTCCACGTTCTCAAACAGACAAATTGCGGGTGTAATATGGATAACTCTAAAATCAAGTGGTTATTATTGTTAATAGTAACCACTTGGTTTTCGAGTTATCCATCTTACAAGTCAGAACCGCAATTTGTCCGTTTGAGCACGTGGAAGTGGTCCACATCTCCAAAAATTAACAAACTTCAAAAATCGATATCTGATCACTCTGAGCTTTGATGGGCCGGTTCCTCGACTCGAATCAAATATTTTTACCCCCAAAGCCAAAGAAATAGTAATTTAGAAGCGTCTAATCGGATTGAGCACCTTTAACGATCTGATCGAGGTAACCTCGGTGCTCTTGAATGAGAAGCAGTATATGTGTTCAGAAACCTTCATACAAAACTATATATTGGCGTTGGTAACAAGGCATAATATGTGAGAAACATGAATTACCCACTGTAATAGTCCCATTGCTTCTTAATTGAGCACTTGCCCCGTGAGAGCGATAATTGTGAAAATTAATCACAGAATGAGCCTCCAACGACCACGGCGCCGTACCCTCCAATAACATACACTACATTCATTTCTTAAGTAAACAAAACTGTTATATGGTGATTCTACGGTACATGAGCAAACCCGTTCACCACGATCTTAGTTCATCATATAAAAGACAATAGCTGTGGGGAGATGTGTATTTCCTTGTTGCTGAAGATACGAGCATTAATTAGAAACAAGTATGGTTTAGTATCGATGCACCAACACTTATATGTTCAATGACAACACACGGCGATATACCGCGAAACAGCATGGCAGTCCCAACTATATATGAGCCATATATATATAGTCCCGTCCTAAAAAATCATTACCCAAATGCATGCTAAAGACGACTTGTACTTTGACAAAAACATCAGTTGTATTTCTGTAGAGTTGCTGCTTGCGGCGAATGTTTCATGTACTTGTTGTTGATAGTAAACTGTTCTTTTCTAGACTTTTATGTTATATCGCATGAACCCACGTTGAAGACCTTGTCATTGAGTCCCTTTAAAGAATGATGTGAAATATAGTGTTACATATACAGGGGCATGTCCTTTGAAAACGAGTGTCAGATACACAGGGGCATGTCCTTTAAACCGAGTGTCACATACACAGGGGCATGTACTTTAAAACGAGTGTCACATATACAGGGGCATGTCCTTTAAAACGAGTGTCACATACACAGGGACATGTCCTTTAAAACGAGTGTCACATATACAGGGGCATGTCCTTTAAAACGAGTATTTGGGGTCTAATTCCGTTTCTATATTGGACAACACACCATGATTTAACGCCATAATGTAAAATTTAGATTATGACTGAGGGATTATTGTATACAGCATTTATCACACTTCTTTTCCACCTACTTTATTATCTTTCTTGTCTATTTCATAATCTCCTCCCTTCTATCACTCCTCCATCTTTCTGATCCCTGCACTCGCTTAACTAACTTCCCAACATTTATTTGAAAACACAGAACAATATTCAAATTCCCGTCCTTTTTACCCTGTAGCTGTCTGTATTGACACTCGGGGTAACATTTTTGGAGGAAAAGATTTTTATAAAAGCCATAGGCTCATGGCTTGTTATCTAATCCTCATTTGAACTATGTTTTTTACTCAATATGTATAGTTGTCAATGTGTTGTTCTGTTATTTTGTTCAAATAAATATTGTTTACACTAAAACGAGTACAATATAAATAAATTAAAAATGTCAATTTAATAAGAGCTCGCCACTTTAAAAGATGCAATATAGTGTATTGTTTATCGATGCATCTTTTAAAGTGGAGCGCTCGTGTTAAAGGCCCACTTAATTTTCGAACGCCCAGATCACATTCTATAAATACCAACAGGGTTACCCGGCGTTAATTGCCCAGGTTAAAGGTACTCAACCCGATAAAACTCCTCTCAATTACTATTTCAATGGCTTCGGGGGTCAAAAATATTTGATTCGAGTCGAGGAAGTCACCCATCAAAGCTCAGATTTGTTAGATATCGATTTTAGAAATCTATTATTTTTCATTATCGGGAATACTATCTGGCCCAGAACTCAGTCAAAATTGCGTTAAAATTACCACTTGATTTTAGAGTTATCCATCCTTGTCTGTTTGAATAGATTTGGAGAACACATTCAGAGCAGATTACGGCAGTTAATAGTACTCATCTCGAGTTTATAACAAATTTCAAAAATCAATATCTAATAACTCTGAGCTTTGTTTGATGGGTTCCTCGACTCGAATCAAATATTTTTTACCCCCAAAGCCAGAGAAATAGTAATATAGGACCCTCCGATCGGATTGTTGTTGTTGGAATCTGTTGAGATGGGGACCCTCTTTACGGGTTGAGTACCTTTAAAGTGATGTGAAACCCTCTGCATGTTGTGGATATTTGGTAGGAATAGAGATTACTTTTGCTCAAAGTGTTACACGTATTCTCATAAATTGTATATTCAAATAGCATCACAAAACATGATTCTTACACATGGAATATAAGTAGTGGCTCACCTTGTCAATTGTCATTTTGTTTATCGCGATTAATCCGTTCCACCAATACAGAAGTATTTATTTATTGTCAGACGTCATGACATGAAACATGAACATCATAAACACATTAGTTCGCAAAAGTTTAAGACGACAATTGGGAATTACATATATAGAGATGTATCAATCAATCTAGTTGGCTATCATATCTCCTATAGGATATTTAAAGATGAATACAAAATTGAGCCATATGTCATTCACACACGGTCACAAATTGCTGCTCGAGATGGTTACGCTGGTGACGTAAATTTTTCGGCAACTAAAGTCGGGTTTTTTAATGAGTGTAATGAGAAGTTAACATAATCATTTTGAGAGAATATTGTGCTATTGAATGTATACATCAGCTGAAGAAGTCATATAGAGGTGATCAACTCAAAATCTGCAAAAGGACTGTCAACTCTCCTAATTTCGAGGTAATGGCAACTCAACAACACACAAAAGGTGACTCAACAACTACAGTTGTAATCCCTGATCCCACCTCAGATGACCCCATGAATGAAACTAACAATACTATGAATGAAAGTAGCAGTGTAAAAAGGAAAAAAGCTTCGCCATTCGAACTGCGCTCACTAAGACACAGGGGCTCTGTAGAGGATCTAAGCGCCCGTAACTACCTCAGCGAGTTTGATTACGACAGTGATCAAACATTGACCTTATCACAGGGAAAATCCCGCACACGTAGGCAAGCTAAGGCAGCCCCAGCTAAAAATCCAAAAAAGACCACGTCATTAGCTGATTTAGTTGAGTCAGCTGTTGAATCAGCCCTACAGTCAGACTCCTTCATAGAACGCTGTAGTGAAAAGCTCCTCCCAACACTAGAACAACATGTTACAAAAGGGATCCAGGCAGACCTAGTCCAGCTAGTCAACTCAGGGGTTAAAAGAGCTGTGAACGAGGTACTTTCAACCTTACCAGAGACTGTGGAAAAGGCCGTGAAAAGTGCTATCCAGTCGACCACAGGGACAGATTTAAATCATCTTCACGACCACGGTGATCACCAAAACGCTTAAAATTGAACACTATATAGACATAAGTTATAAATAAAACAAAGGTTATATATCAAGAGAACAAAACTCGTTAAACGACCTTAGGTATAACAATAAACATCCCTCCTTTATAATAAGCCCGTCCTTTCTACCTTCGCCGACGTTTTCAACATGCGGGAGTTGACAACTGTGTTACTGTGTCACACACCGAATCGGTCATAATTGAATGTGAAGAAATGGCCTTCTCTCAGGTTTTATGCTTGTGTCAATATATTGCGGGGTTTGGGGGGGGGGGGTGACGCGCGGTGGATGGGTCATGGTCGGATTTGGATAGTCGTGGGAGGGTGTTGGATTTGCGCGGCGATTCGAATATTGTAGCTGCTATGCACTGAGCTGCTAATACCTTATTTGCGTGATATTTATCAATTGTATGGCCAATTGAAGCAAATATACATTAATCGGTGCACATGTACTGGTATGAAGGACTGGCATGTCACCACAAACTCAGGCTCGTCTTTCAAATGGGTGGCAGCTACAATGTCCGAGGCGTCGTGCGGGTCTGGCATTGTCTCGTGGTTGTTTTGGTCTGATTGTGATCTGTCTGCCGCGCGTTGCCCCCCCCCCCCCCCCGCCCAACCGCAAACTATAAAGTAAACATTGTTCTTATAACTCCCTTCGATTACAGATCATATAGGATTGCACAACACTTGTATTATTATGCACTGTTAAAATAATATTATTCATAATCATCCCGACTGATATATAGTTGCCTCATTCCACCCACGATGACGCACACGTCTACGTCAAAACGTGTGTCAACACCTACATTTACTATTCTACTCACATATGTTCTTGTTTATATTTGCACCGACTGTAAACTGTACGTTTTGTGGCAATGGCAGTGGCGGGAAACCCACTCTGGAATTATCATTTTACATAGGTCCCTATTGGAATCACATGACATTAACCCTTTGAACACAATTTCCCATGGGAGTTGAACTAACTACGTGGAGAATAACAATAGGGACCTTCCAATTTTCTAGACGAAACGGTTCACAGAAAACGCCATCGCTCCCCAAATGTCGTATCATTAAACTCGCTTTCGGGATTAGCTCAATTAGATTAATATTACTATTAACAACACTCCTGGTATGCAGCGGTTCCCTAGAATTGAACCCCGGCCCTGATAATGGCCAGGTCCACTCAGACAATCACTCCGTCTCTATTTTCCACTTGAACATACGAAGTATCCGAAATAAACTGTTTAAAATATTCGATGAAATCGACGACCATGATATATTATGTTTCACCGAAACCCACATTGACGCAACATTTCCAACAACGAACATACAGCTAGAAGGGTTCTCTGATCCAGTAAGACATGACGGTTCGAGCTACGGGGGAGGTATTGCCGTTTATTTCGCAAATCACCTGATCTTCGAACGTATGCCCTCTCTCGAATTCGATGACTCAGTCCTGTGGTTCAAACTGAGGTGCAGATCTTCAAACTATCTTTTATGTGTGTCATATCGCTCTGACCAATTCTGTCACGAGCGATACTGGGAACTACTTGATCAGTCTATAGCGGATGCACTAGATCTTAATATACCCATGGTTGTAACTGGTGACTTTAATTCTAATGCCTTGGACCCATCCTCAAAAATCAATGAAATAATTTCCTACTATAGCCTTCGGGACATCATTAAAACTCCAACCAGAGTTACATCGACAACATCGACACTTCTCGACCCCATTATAGTGAACAGCACTGTCACATCATGTGAATCAGAAGTGATTGACTTCGGCAGATCTATCTCAGATCACTATGCGGTAATAGCATATTTGAAATACGAGTATAGCAGTAATGGTCCATTTTCTCGATTGGTCAGAAACTACGAAAAAGGCAATTATGAACAAGCAATGGAACTCATCCGCGACCCAGAATGGTTACGCTCAATTGAAATAGCCCCAAATATTGACACAGCGACTGAAATTTTTACCTCGAAATTCCTTGAAATTATGGATCAAACTGTTCCTCAATCTAAAATATTGATCAGGCCCAAAGACAAACATTGGTTCACATCAGAATTACGATCGATGATTCGAAGAAGAGACAGGCTACGTAAGATTGCGATAAAATCCAAAAAGGACATAGACTGGGCGAAATTCAAAAAAGTGCGAAACACGGTCAACAATATGAAAAAGTACGCAAGGGCCCAATACGAGGAACATCTCCAGAATACTGTCAAAGACCAACCTTCCCCAAAATATTTTTGGCATAGCATCAACGAAATTATGCAAAACAAACATAAAGACGCTATCCCCCCTCTCATTGATTATGATGGCAATCTTGAAACTGACGATCAAACCAAAGCATCGATGCTTAATAATGCCTTCATTGCTAACTCATTCCTCGACGATTCCTCTTGCAATCTACCGGTGTTCACACAAAAATATAATGATACGATAACTGAAATTGACTTCACTCTCGACGACATCACTTCGGCAATTGCGAGTATGAAACCAAACAAAGCGTCAGGCCATGACGGCATCACAGTTAGAATGCTGCAGAAAACAAGCCCAGCTATTGCCATACCTCTCAGAATTCTATTTAAGAAATCTCTTGAATCGTGCGCATTTCCCAATAAATGGAAACAAGCAAATGTCATTCCTATTTATAAGAAAAACGACAGATCCAACTGCAAAAACTATCGCCCAATATCTCTACTTCCATGCGTCAGCAAGCTCTTGGAGAAAATAGTACTGAAATATTTATCCGCTTATTTCAGTAAGAACAATATACTATTCCAATACCAATCAGGATTTGTATCAGGCCACAGCACCACTTTTCAGCTACTTGAGATATACCACACCCTGTGCCAGGCACTCGATGAGAAGTTAAATACGTCTGCAATTTTCTGCGATATTTCCAAAGCATTTGAGAGAGTCTGGCACAGGGGTTTGTTATTCAAGTTGGAGCAAAACGGAGTAACCGGGAATATACACAAATGGATACACAGTTATCTCTCTAATAGATCACAGTGCGTTCAAATAGGAATTACATTCTCTGACTATCAGACGATATCGGCAGGTGTTCCACAAGGATCTATCCTCGGACCCTTTCTATTTTTGACATACATTAACGACCTCGCAACAACGATCCAATCACTCACTCGAATGTACGCGGATGATACTTGCTTCTTTACTGCCCAAACATCACCCGATGATTGTGCTCGCGAACTCTATGATGACCTTGAAAGAGTGAATCGGTGGTCAAAACAATGGATGGTAACCTTTAATGCAGAAAAAACAAAGTCTATGGTATTTTCACTGACCCCCTCGGACGATTCCCTCGATTTAGATCTCGACAACGATGCGATTCAACAAGTAACTCTTCACACCCATCTTGGCGTTTCTATCCAATCAAATCTACATTGGGACACCCAAATAAATACTATTTGCAAAAGAGTTGCCAGTAGATTGTCACAACTCAGGAAGATCAAATTCCAAGTAAACCGACAGACGATCGAGATAATGTTCAAAACATATATACTCCCAATAATGGAATATGGTGACATAATTTTGGATAACGCCCCTGACTGCTTACTCCAAAAGCTCGACCGTCTATATATCGACGGTGGTAGAATAATAACTGGCCTGACCCGATCTGCCTCAGAAGCGAGAGTACTGGGTGAACTTGGATGGCCTCCCCTCAACGAAAGACGTAAATTACATAAAACGCGCATGTGGCATAAAATATTGGACAATAAGGCCCCTCCCTTCATAACGAAACTTTTGCCTCTTACCGTTGGGGAATCATGTAGATACCCAATTAGAAATCCGTTACGATACGTCAACTACTCCACGAACACAACTCACTTTAAATCAAGTTTCCTCCCAACTATGATTGCTGAATGGAATGTATCGTGCAAAATAACAACTGATGCAAAAAAACTCACAGACCCCACATCAGAACCAACTAAGGACGAAATACTTGCTAATATGTATAATAATTTACGCATAGAAGAGACATCAATAAGACCCCCTTCTTACTACAATGTCGGGCGGAGAACATCAAATATTTTGCAATGTAGGCTCCGAAACAACTGCAGCGATCTCAACTTCGATAAATTTAAAAATTACATATCCTCAAGCCCGTGTTGCTCCTGCGGTAACCAATGTGAAGACGCAAGCCATTTTTTCTTCGAATGTCCTTTCTACACAGAAGCAAGGAACCGTATGTGGACACGACTAGATGAGCATAAAGTGGTCATCACCAGTATTAAAGATATTCTCTTTGGCATACCCGAAATTAGCGACACCTTGAACAGGCGATTATTCGAGACAGTACAATCATTCATCATTTTCACAGACCGATTTCAGTAATCATTATTCCATTGACTCCGCCCACTGCCACAGCCACAACTACAACCTACATGTGTTTGATTGGGAGCCGGTTCCCCAATTTATACATAGCCGATCACATGGGACACCGTCTCCCACACAAATAACAACAAAACTTTCATTCCAGCAAAACCAAAACCATCGACTTGAATTCATCAGCAGCTGAACGCCAGGGGAGAGGAGCTTCGCTAAGTTTCGTAACTTGTGCTCCGATCCCCTGTGCACCCACAACATCATCCATATATTCTGTTTGTAAATTATTCCATGTATTTGTGGGTCACAATAAATATGTTCAAACAAATCAAACAACAAATTGCTCGCGAAATGTTTTCTAGATTGCGCGTGAGCAACCACATATTGGCAATAGAAAAAGGGAGGCATAGACAACCATTAATACCATTAGAAAATCGGCTGTGTTCCATGTGTGACAAACAATGTGTCGAATCTGAAATGCATTTTATCATTGAATGTAACGCATACGATGATTTAAGGTTTAATTTATTCAGCGAAATTGAGAAACACGATAGTGAATTCAATAATTTGAATGATGCAGATAAATTTGAACTGATTATGAGAAATGATAATATTAAATTAATTAACAAGGTTTGCAACATAGTCCGGCTATTCTTCCTTCGGCGGAATAATAAAACTTGAAGAAATTGTTGAGGGAATGTTGATAAGAACTGTGTTTGTTATAATAATTTTGTTATGTATTGCTTATTTATGTATATGATATTCATCAGTATCTTGCAACTGCCCATTGAGGTATTTTGCAATAAATTATTGTATCTTGTATCTTGTATCTCCATGAAGATACAGATGTTTTAAAGAAATGTCCAGGTGCTCCTCTGTTCATGTCGCTATCTATTGGCGAAATATTCTCAGTTTAAAAGAACTGTTCTATGCAAGTATACCAGCGACATGTGCCCGACACAGAGAGCGATTTTGAGTGGTTTATTGTATTTTTTGTGTGTGGAAACTATATTGAATGGAACAGACTCAATTGTGTTATAAGATATACATGATCCATTATAATATGCAATCCCCTGACGGTTCGAGGTGTCTCAGTTTGCAAGAATATGTATATCTGTTAAATAAAATGAGAAATATGCGTTTAATGCTTTCTTCTATGTATCTGTTTTGCTAGCTCATTATACGTTTTTAACGCATATCATTTGAAAAGAACTTGTATGAATTTGATGGTTATTGGCACTAAACATATATTTTTTAAAGTTTTGGTGACCCTCCCGTCCCCATTTCAGACGGAGCCGGCGGCTCTTTTGTCACCATTAAACCACACACTTAGACTCATTATGCAAATATAATAAACATATGTTTCTGAGTAGTGTTCAGCGCTTGACCGGCAGCAGAATTACTCTTCAAAACATGCACATTATCTTTGGATTTGCTGAAGTTCCTTCGACGCCAGTTTGATAGCATATTCAACTTGTATCGTACACCACATGTTCGGAAAATCATGTTGTTTTCCTTTTCCGGAACTATTGTTATTGGACTTTTAGTGTATTTTGGTGAATTTTTCACCAATTCATTCACGCCCATTCTATCTTCCGACAAGTGGAACTGCCTACCGTGCTGCATGTCATTCCCGCCCAGCGCTTGGACTGTCCACCTGAGGAAATCAATTTTCACACCTGTAACAGAGCACCCGTTTGACACAATGTTATACTTACCGAACATGAGTATTCGCTATGACAGTGATTACCTGAAACAGTTGAACAAAGGATATACATTGACTCTGAGTTCACTATCTATATATATTTATTGTGGACCTCCAGTTTGGAGAAGAATATGTATAGTTCATGTAAATATAACAACAATATACAAAGTCGTGGGTTGATAATGTGATTATTGTCCTCGAATAACTTGGTACAAGATGAACAGAAATGTAGCAGTGTCGATAATTATTTTGTCCATGTGTTGTTCTATTTCCACCGGGTACTGCATGACGTCGGTGCCGAGTAGAAATGCACAAAGTTCTATATCGCTTAACGAGTCTATATACAAAAAGGAGGCAACGCCGTATTGGTCAGTTATGCATAGGATTACTTCACCGTGATTCCATACGTGTTAATGGCTGTAAGATAATTGATTTCAAATCGTTCGAACTCTTTGAAGTCACAGCCACAGTCTCTGGACGCACTACATGTTTCTTATGTATATACCGCCCGCGGCAATCTCACACGACTTCCCCGTCGAGTAAATTTTGGGCTGAAGTTTGTTTCAATGTGGTTCGGTTTCCGCCTGTTTTAAAGAAGCAATTGTGATTCCTCTCTTGAAGAAATCGGGTCTCGATCCTGATACTCTAAATCACTACAGACCAGTCTCTAACCTGCAGTTTATATCAAAAGTCTTGGAGAAAATTGTTCTGTTTCAACTCAAAACGCACCTCAATAATAATAAACTATGGGATCCTTTCCAGTCTGCTTATCGCACAGTGCATAGCACTGAGACCGCGATGCTGAAAATAACATCTGATCTTCTTGTTGCGTCTGATGAAGGTCTCGTTTCTATTCTGTGTTTGTTAGACCTTAGCGCAGCGTTAGACACGATTGATCACCAAATTATGCTACATCGACGAGAAAGATCATTCGGCATTTCCGGTACTGTCCTACAGTGGTTCGTTTCTTACCTAACTGGTCGTCGACAGAGAATACAAATTGGCAATCTGTTATCAAAGTATTACAATCTTGATTTTGGCGTGCCCCAGGGCTCTGTTCTAGGACCAATTCTATACCTGCTTTTCACCAAACATATCGGTGCTGTTATACGATCGCAAGGCATATGTGTACACATGTATGCAGACGACACACAGTTATACCTTTCCGACAGACCCGATCAAGACTCATACCTAGTGAATAGGATCGAGAGCTGTCTTTCCTCTGTGAAAACCTGGATGACCTCCAATAAACTGATGTTAAACAACGACAAAACTGAAGCCATGTGGGTTGCAAAACCATCCATTGTCAACCAATTGTGCATTACATCACTGCAAGCAGATCGTGACACTATTATCTTCTCTTCGTGTGTCAAAAATCTAGGAGTCCATCTCGATCAAACACTGTCTATGGAGACACATATCGACCACCTCTGCAAGTCTATATTTTTGGAACTGCGACGCCTTGGCCAGGTCCGCAAATATCTCACTGTTGACGCAGCAAAAAAACTTGTTGCTTCGTTTGTTATGAGTCGTCTAGACTAATGTATCATACTATTATTCCGGCTCCCCGATTCGCAAATCAACAGACTTCAACCCTTGCAGGACACCGCCGCCAGAATTGTACTCCGAAGAAGGAAAAGCTGTAGCGTAACAACCATGCACGCCGACCTTCACTGGCTACCTATCAAAGATCGGATACAATTCAAAATAGCAACATTTGGTTTCCGTCGGATGTTTGTCTCTGAATCCCTTCCCGAATATATTAACAGTCTGATATATCCATACACTCCCCGGCGAACACTTCGTTCTGGTGAATCGTCCCTTCTCTACCCTCAAGGTGCAAATCTTTTGACCGTCGGCGACAGAGCTTTCTCTGTAGCCTGTCCCGACATTTGGAACTCTCTACCAAACGAAATGCGACAATCTTGCTTGCTAACCGATTTTCGATCTGCTTTAAACACTCACATATTCCGACGACGCTACCCCGACACAAAGAAAACTAA
The DNA here is from genome assembly GCA_032622095.1 of Siphonodentalium dalli. Classification (NCBI taxonomy): domain Eukaryota; kingdom Metazoa; phylum Mollusca; class Scaphopoda; order Gadilida; family Siphonodentaliidae; genus Siphonodentalium; species Siphonodentalium dalli. The sequence continues at coordinate 44,089,351 of CP136067.1, forward strand.
CAAAATCTGATTATATATAATTCCACATATTTATTGATTATTTCCATGTGCATTTCTTGTGTATTTATATAATGTGTAAAGCGCTTAGGGCCCCTTGCGGGGGATATATAGGCGCTATATAAATATTATTATTATTATTATTATTATATAACATTGGTGAAAATTGGCGAGTATGTATACAAATTCGTATAAAATTTAGTGCCCCCATATCTCTCATCCAAACGGCACCAATTTGGCGTATCTAAACCACACGATTAGTTTTCTCGTATCATGGAGAAGAATAGGTATCAATCTGATGGAAATTGGCGTTAAACATATTGTTCATCTTTTTCTTTTCTTTTTTTCGGTGTTCGTCTCACCCTCTATGCATCCTGACTCGAATGGCCCCACTTGTGACAGCTTCTGACATCCTTAAACCACACAATTAGACTCATGATATCATGGAGATGATTATTGATAAGTTTGGCGACTAAATCAATTTTTATCAAATTTAGTGCCCACCACCCCCATCTCTCACCAAAAACAGCACTATCATGGCGTCTTTAAATAAAACGATCAGACTCCTCGTATTACGGATAAGAATGCGTATCACTTTGGTGGAAATTGGCGCTAAAATTATTGCATATATGTTGGTGCCCATCGGCTTTTCAGTTCACCACTTTTGACAGATTGAAGCCACACCATTAGACTCCTCATACCATGGGTGATATTGTATAAGTGTGGTGACAATCGGCGACTAAACCCATTCTTATCAAATTCAGTGCCCTTCCCACAATCTTTCATCCAAACGACAGCAATTTGGACTCTTTAAATCGCACAATTAGAGTCCTTGTATCATGGAGAAGAATATATATCAATGTGGTGGAAATCGGCGCTAAAATTAGTTTGATCAATTTTGGTTCCCCTCTCTCCTTCCGTGCGCCCATGACGCGAATGGCGCCACTTTTGACATATTTAAACAACAACATTAGATTCCTCATATCATGGGAATGATTATATATAAGTTCCGTGGCAATCGGCGACAACCCTCCCCTTTTCTGCCCCTGACAACGGCGTTACTTTAGACAATTCTAACCCGCACCATTATCTTTCTCGTAAAAAGTTAACCCTATAGACCCGTTTGGTGCCATCTAGATGGTCCCTCGGCGCTAAACTAAGTTTTGTAATTTTGGTGCCCCTCTCCCCTTCCGTCCATCCCTGACTCGAACGGCGCCACTTTTGACATATTTAAACCACACCATCAGATTACTTATTTCATGGGGATGATTATATATAAGTTTCGTGACAATCGGCGACAAACAATTTTTTGCCCTCCCACTTCCCAGCACCTGACAATAGCGGCGTCACTTTAGAAAGTCCTAACCCGCACCATTATCTTTCTCGTAAAAATTTATCCCTAATAGACCCCTTTGGTGCCATCTAGATGGTCCCCTGTGAATTTCTATAGAACACAGACAGACAGACGTTCGCAAATATAGATATAGAAGATATGCCATATTATATTTTACCATTTGAAAGAGGAAGCGATATTTTAATAGAACAGTGCATAATGAAGATAACGATACTATTTGAATTTATCATATAAGTGTCATTAATCAAGAAATGTGTCAACATAATCACATTTCTAGGGATAGGCAGAGTGCCAAAGTTTTTATTAACATTCATTTTCATAATATATAGTCGCATGATCTAGTCACATAATCACATTTGAGTATTCTACAGACTACATGGTACAACACATTTAAGATTATTTAATATTTTGCTATGTGATATATTGCTTGAACCAAATTGTTTATCAAAACATGTGGAAATACAACTGTTCATCCCAGTTCATCCCAGTTTGAAGAATAATGCTAATGCCAATCATAACCATGATATACCCGCATGAGTCTTCTTGGGGCATCTCAGAAACCAGAACTGCGGAAACATGTTATAGCGCGTAATGGCAGACTGGTAGCCACTGCCTGAAGTAATAGGCTTCGTAATAATTGGGAATAACATATGGATGGATAGCCCAATCTCACTGTGATTAACATTACAAGCTGATCCACATTAACTTGGAAAACAATTTGAAATTGTTCAAGCTGGCCCGGCTGGCCTTCAATTTATATGTTTTAAGATTTTATGTTTTACGTTGTCAAAAGTCTATTTTATTCCATTATTTATTATTTCTTTATTTCCATGTCACATATGGTCAAGTGTGCTTTCATTTTATTGCTTATTTTCAGCTGAGTTCTGCATAGTTCTGCATAGTTCTGCATAGCGCAGATTCTTGTTCTATCAAGTTGAATTTGGGTTATTGTTGGCCATTGTGCAACTTATCCAACTTCTGATAACCTCTATATATAGTACTAGCTGGTGGACCCGACTTCGTCCGGGCTGTTTCCCCTCCGCTTTTCGTCGAATTGCGCGATTTGACCTTGAATTGACCATTTTGAAGGTCAAGGTCAGTTCGGGGTAACGATTTGACCCGTCCAAAACACTCCCCGGACAAAAGAACCCTTCGACATCCGTCCTGTTTTACCCGATTTGACATTGAATTGACCATTTTGAAGGTCAAAGTCAGGACGGGGTCACGATTCGACCGTCCAAAACACTCCTCGGACAAAAGTAACCCTAGGTATCAAATTTCGTCGAAATCCCGTAAAAATTCGCGATTTGACCTTGAATTGACAATTTTGAAGGTCAAGGTCAGGTCGGGGTAACGATTGGACCCGTCCAAAACACTCCCCGGACAAAAGTATCCCTAGGTATCAAATTTCGTCGAAATCTGTCCGTTTTACCCGATTTGACCTTGAATTGACCTTTTTGAAGGTTAAGGTAAGGTAGGGGTAACGATTTGACCCGTCAAAAAGACTCCCCGGACAAAAGTACCTCTAGGTATCAAATTTCGTCGAAATCCGTCCGTTTTACCCGATTTTACCTTGAATTGACCTTTTTGAAGGTAAAGGTCAGGTCGGGGTCACGATTTGACCCGTCCAAAACACTCTCCGGACAAAATTATCCGTAGGTATCAAATTTCGTCAAAATCCGTCTGGCAGTTTTCCCGGCCATAGCTAACACACAGACAGACAGAGAGACAAAAGTCCCAAAATATATATTAGACTAGCAGGTGACCCGACTTCGTCCGGGCTTGGACCTTGAATTGACCATTTTGAAGGTCAAGGTCAGGTCGGAGTCACTATTTGACCCGTCCAAAACACTCACCGGATAAAATAACCCGTAGGTATCAAATTTCGTAGAAATCCGTCCAGCAGTTTTCCCGGCCATAGCTAACAGACAAACAAACAGACAGAAGTCCCAAAATATATATTAGATCATTTGTGGGTATCCGTTTCAAGGTGAAGGTCACCTCGGGCGGAAAAACTGACCCGATGAATATCTCCCCCATTCCCAGGAACACTAAGTACGAACACAGAATCACACAACTCGCTCATGTCTGTACACAGACACAACACGCTCATGTCTGGACACATACACACTCTTTATCAACGACACTGCGGATACGAACGCTCTTTAACTATCACGCGATTAGCCCATGAAATACCCATCGCGGTGGCGGGGGATTGGAGAATGAGTGCTCTGACGTTCTCAGAAGCGGTGCGATGACATTCTATCTGGGATTTTACCCTTAGATAGGATTCCATAAGCTTGGGCTCAATCCGTTGGACAGTTTTCCCGGCCATAGCTAACAGACAAACAAACAGAAGAGAAGTCCCAAAATATATAGTAGACTAGAAGGTGACCCGACTTCGTCCGGGCTTTGACCTTGAATTGTCCATTTTGAAGGTCAAGGTCAAGTGATGGTCACGATTTGATCAGTCCAAAACTCTGCCCGGACAAAAGTACCCGACAAACGTGCCCGTCGAGATCCATCCGGTTTTACCCGATTTGACCTTGAATTGATCATTTTGAAGGTCAATGTCAGGTCGGGGTCACGACTCGACCCGTCGAAAACACTCAGTTGACAAAAGTACCCCCATGTATAAAATTTCGTCGAAATCCCATCAAAATTGGCGATTTGACCTTGAATTGACCCGATTTCAAGGTCAAGGTCACGTCGCACGGGCAAACGAATATGCTTATGAGACTCCCCATACGAATGTAGCCCCACATACCAAGTTTCATCGAAATCCCGTGATATTCGAGCGTTTGACCTTGAATGACCCGATTTCAAGGTCAAGGTCACGTCGCACGGGCAAATTAATAGGCCTATGCCAGTTCCCGGCCGAAAATACACCCACATACCAAGTTTCATCGAAATCGGTTCGGCCGTTTTCGAGTCCATCTCGAACACACAGACAGACAGACATACAGACAGATCTTCCAAAATATATAATAGATAGAATTGCTATTAACTATATATGACCTGTTTCTGTTCAAAACACATCAAAATAAGACTCAATAGCAGAAGTGGAAAACAAATTTGGCACATGGAAAAACTGCTTTTCGGACCCGAGAGACACCCACCCACCCCATCACACGGGCCTGGAATTTTGTTCCGACCCCCCCCCCCCCTGCGTTACATGGCTTTTGTTTAGATCCGGATATGGTAAACATAAAGAGCGTTATTTGTTACTATTTTCCTGATATGGAAATAATAAAGAGCGTTGATATCATTATTGTGTGATTAACCAATAGAATTGCGCTGTGTTATGTAAACAGAAGCACAACCTCTGTGACACGAGCATGCTCTTGTTTACGTACACCGTCGTATATGTCTTGACGACAATATACTATTTACGCGCTGATTATGTTTGGCATATCAACGAAACTATATACATTTTAATATTCCTTATGTTGATGGCGATTTGAACAAATATGAATATTTATTCCACACACATTGACGTGAGGCACATGTATTCAACGGAATCCCAGCCATTGAATACATAGTAGTGTATAACTCTAGTGGAATACAAGCCGGAACTATTCTTGTTGACGTTGTCGCCAAGAAAGATGACGTACATTACGTCGATCATCCGCTTCCGGTGATTCCCCCCAAAATTACTGGCTATTTGTCAGACTTAAATGACAATAAAGGTGGCTATAGTAACAATGGAGGTGACATTCATAGTTTGAACTTATCTGACCGAACGGTGTAGAATAAATACAGAACACAACTTGCATCATAATCTCGAATCTTTTATCGAACTCGTTGCGGATGGTGCAAAGTTATATTTCGCTCGAGCTGCGCTCTCGCGAAATATATCCTTGCGCCATCCGCAACTCATTCGATAAAAGATTCTCGATTAAGATGCGCGTTGTGTTCTGTCTATTTCTGCAACGAATGCCGCCCGTGCTTTTAAGCTTGTACGTTATTTGTCAACGTTTCACTCGCTATAGGCCGTATATATGCTTCTGACTTGGTGGTCTATCACCAAATAGTTACAACCAAAATGTATTTTAAATAATACAACCAAACAGATTAAACACAATCCATATCACAACATCATTTAACTATTGAACGCTGCATGAAAACAGAAACCATTGACATGCAATACGCATTAGGCTAATAGATTGCGTGCCAGACAGGCATGTCACCGTAGTATAGGGCCATCAATGTGGCAAGTTTTCAATGGCCACTTTGGTAGGTTCCCAGGTCGTGATTGTTTGGCATTGTTGTGTCGGACGATAACATGGGAAGTTTTTAAAACTAAATTATTGTTGATCGACGCAAAATTGTTAAAATGATAATGAGTTGAAGCGACAACCAAGTGTGAATCGTCGTGAACATTTTAGGTCAAGTTTCAAAAAGTTCCGGAATTATGTGAAAATAGAAAATGGATATCCCATCTGTTCTTGTTTTTATCATAATTGTACACATTCCCTGGTCATTATGTATGTCACACAGATACCAACGACGCAAAAATACAACCACAGGCCTATATTATCTGACCAAAGATGGAGAACAAAAATACACAGAGACTCGAAGTAGTCTCTCCTATTTTCTCAACCCTTGGACACTTAATAGGTACTCAATCCGAATTAACGCTCCTAAATTACTATTTCTTTGGCTTCGGTGGTAAACAATATATTATTCGAGTCGAGGAACCCACCCATCAAAGCTCAGAGTGAACAGATATCGATTTTGAAGTTTATTATTACTCGAGATGTTCAATTAAATGTGGACCAGAAACACGTGGTCAAACGGGTGGTCGCGTACAAAATTACCGATGAAGATGGATAACTCTAAAAATCAAGTGGTAATACGGCCAAATTTCGTGATACTTAAAGGTACTCAACCCGATAAAACTCCTCTCAATTACTATTTCAATGGCTTCGGGGGTCAAAAATATTTGATTCGAGTCGAGGAAGTCACCCATCAAAGCTCAGATTTGTTAGATATCGATTTTAGAAATCTATTATTTTTCATTATCGGGAATTGTTTCTGGCCCAGAAGACAGTAAAAAATTCGTTGTTATTACCCACTTGATCATAGAGTTATCAATCCTTGTCTGTTTGAATATAATTTTGGCGTAAAATCTCGAGCATGTTACCAAATTGACGGCAGTTATTGGTACTCATCTCGAGAACATAAGAATTTTCAAAAATCAATATCTAATAACTCTGAGCTTTGTTTGATGGGTTCCTCGACTCGAATCAAATATTTTTTACCCCCAAAGCCAAAGAAATAGTAATATAGGACCCTCTGATCGGATTGTTGTTGTTGGAATCTGTTGAGATGGGGACCCTCTTTACGGGTTGAGTACCTTTAAGTGATAATACGGCCATATTATGTTGAACAAAATGTTCATAAATAACAAGTTTTGGGAAATTTGATACCATAGTTGACAGTGGTTAGCATTATTTTGTTGCAATAAATCGATTCTGATAACTAAAGAGTATTTTGAAGAAATGTTGTTGTTGTTGTTGTTGTATCTTGATGATATGGGGACCGTCTGATCGGATTGAGTATCTTTAAATTTTATAACCGGATATTAGTGCCTCTGTGACCGACATGAGACGACCGGAATTTTGATATTTAGAAATGAAAAATGCGAGGGTGCAACGAAATAGAAAAATAAGCGTCTTTTGAGAATTGACACACGGACAAGTCGGGATTATCGCCAATTATACGGCGTATAATAATGCAACGTACGCACATTTTGCTTAATCATTTTGACATTTCTAAATTACGGTGATATATTTGTGGCTACTGTATGCTTGATTTGGAATAAGTGGACATGGGGGGGATTGTGATTAAGAACTTCAACGAAACAACATTTTGACACAAATGTAGCTATCCCGAATAGAGAGGCAACACAATAAACTATTTTGGTGGCTTTCTTGTTCTGTGAAATAATTAAAAATGCATAATCCGAACTAACGTCCCAAATTACAATTTGGCGTCGGTGGGGGGGGGGGGGGGGGGGGGGTGTAAAAATACTTGATTCGAGTCAAGGAACACACCCATCAAAGCTCAGAATGATCAGATATCGATTTTTGAAATTTGTGACTTCTCGAGAAATGAAAATTTTCCCGCCTGACAAATTTCGGATGAAGATGCATAACTCTAAAACCAAGTGGCTTTGTGTGTGTATATTTGACAATCCGGCCATATTTCGTTGAACAAAATGTTGATAAATAACACGTTTCGGGATATTTTATACTATAGTTGACTGTGGTTAGCATTTTTTTGGGGCAATTAATCGATTATGATAACTGAAGTGGCATTTAAAAAAAAAATTGCTATTGTTGTTGTTGTTGTTGTTGTTGTCGTCGTTGTGGGAATCTGATGATATGGGCACTATCGAATCTGATTGAGTACCTTTAATGATTTCAGCTGTTCTTGACATAACGAGTACAAAAAATAACATACTATTAAATGTATTGAATTTTTTTCTCTTACATAGCTGCTTATCTATATATCTATATTTGCGAATGTCTGTCTGTCTGTGTTCTATAGAAATTCACAGGGGACCATCTAGATGACATCAAAGGGGTCTACTAGGGGTAACTTTTTACGAGAAAGATAATGGTGAGGGTTAGGATTTTCTAATGTGACGCCGTTGTTGTCAGGGGCAGAAAAGGGGAGGGGCAGATATTTTTTCGCCGATTGCCACGAAACTTATATATAATCATCCCCATGATATAAGGAATATGATGGTGTGGTTTAAATATGTCAAGAGTGGCGCCGTTCGAGTCAGGGATGCACGGAAGGGGAGAGGGGCACCGAAATGGATACACTAATGGGGTAAAAATTCTTGATTCGAGTCGAGGAACACACCCATCAAAGCTCAGAATGATCAGATATCGATTTTTGAAATTTGTGACTTCTCGAGAAATGAAAATTTTCCCGCCTGGCAAATTTCGGATGAAGATGCATAACTCTAAAATCAAGTGGCTTTGTGTGTGTATATTTGACAATCCAGCCATATTTCGTTGAACATAATGTTGATAAATAACACGTTTCGGGATATTTTATACTATAGTTGACTGTGGTTAGCATTTTTTTGGGGCAATTAATCGATTATGATAACTGAAGTGGCATTTAAAAAAAAAATTGCTATTGTTGTTGTTGTTGTTGTTGTCGTTGTGGGAATCTGATGATATGGGCACTATCGAATCTGATTGAGTACCTTTAATGATTTCAGCTGTTCTTGACATAACGAGTAAAAAAAATAACATACTATTAAATGTATTGAATTTTTTTCTCTTACATATATCTGCTTATCTATATATCTATATTTGCGAATGTCTGTCTGTCTGTGTTCTATAGAAATTCACAGGGGACCATCTAGATGACATCAAATGGGTCTACTAGGGGTAACTTTTTACGAGAAAGATAATGGTGAGGGTTAGGATTTTCTAATGTGACGCCGTTGTTGTCAGGGGCAGAAAAGGGGAGGGGCAGATATTATTTTTTTTCGCCGATTGCCACGAAACTTATATATAATCATCCCCATGATATAAGGAATATGATGGTGTGGTTTAAATATGTCAAGAGCGGCGCCGTTCGAGTCAGGGATGCACGGAAGGGGAGAGGGGCACCGAAATGGATACACTAAGTTTAGCGCCGAGGGACCATCTAGATGGCACCGAACGGTCTACTATGGGTAACTTTTTACGAGAAAGATAATTATGGTGCGGGTTAGAATTTTCTAAAGTGACGCCGTTGTCAGGGGCAAAAAATGGGGAGGGGTAGAAACAATGTTTGCCGCCGATTGCCACGAAACTTTTATATAATCATTCCCATGATATGAGGAACATAATGGTGTTGTTTAAATGTGTCAAACGTGGCGCCATTCGCGTCAGGGATACACGGAAGGGGAGAGGGGCACCACAATTGATAAAACTAATTTTAGCGCCGATTTCCACCAAATTGATATATATTCTTCTCCATGATACAATGAATCTAATTGTGCGATTTAAAGACTCCAAATTGCTGTCGTTTTGGATGAAAGATTGTGGGAGGGGCACTGAATTTGATAAGGATGGGTTTAGTCGCCGATTGCCACCACACTTATACAATATCATCCCCATGGTATGAGGAGTCTAATGGTGTGGCTTAAATATGTCAAATATGTCGAATCAGGGTTGAACTGAAAGGCAGAGGGGCACCAAAATTTCCACCAAAGTGATACGCATTCTTATCGATAATACGAGTAGTCTGGCCGTGTGATTTAAAGACGCCATGTTGGTGCTGGTTGTGTGAGAGATGGGGGTTAGTGGGCACTAAATTTGATCAAATTGGTTTACCAAACTTATCAATAATCATCTCCATGATATCAGGAGTCTAATTGTGTGGTTTAAGAACGTCACAAGCTGTCACAAGTGGGGCAAATCGAGTCAGGATGCATAGAGGGTGAGAAGAACACAAAAAAGATGAACAATATGTTTAGCTCTGATTTCCACCAGATTGATATATATTCTCCGTGATACCAGGGGGGGGGTCGGAAAAAAATTCCAGGCACGTATGATGGGGTGGGTATGTGTCTCTCGGGTCCAAAAAGCAGTTTTTTCCATATGCCAAATTTTTCTCCCATTCCTGCTATTGAGTCTTATTTTGATGTGTTTTGAACAGAAACAGGTCATATATAGTTACTAGTAATGCTATCTATTATATATTTTGAAAGATCTGTGTGTGTATGTGTTTGTTTGTGTGTGTGTTTGTGTGTTTGAAATCGATGGACTCCAAAACGACTAAGCCAATTTCGATGAAATTTGGTATTTTAGGGTATTTTCGGCCGGAGACGAACATAGGCATATTTATTTGTCCGTGCGAGGTCAACTTTTCACGTGCGGAGGTCAAATCTATTTTTACGCCGTTTTTGCGCTAATATATTTCAGTTCGGTGCTCACAAATCGATTCGATATAGCGCGAATAATAAATTGCCAGTCATATAATTTGCACGGTTAGAATCTGTGGCGTTTCCTCTTTCCAACGATATATAATATGTATGTATCCGTTTTAGTTATCTGCCTCAATTATTAGGTATAAGTGGTACGATGCTTTTATCAGGATAAAATCAATGCGTAACTTCTATGACGTCGTCAGAGGTCATAAAGTTAGATTACGTTAACTCTCACCCTGCCGATGCATTTGACTGTGTCGCGTTAACTCATCACCGGCCGAGGTATCCGCAAATGACATTGGGCTATATATCTCGGAAACGGGTGTAGCTATCGACTTGAAATTTGGTATGTGAATGTATCTTGCCCCGGATACGAATTTTATCGGGTCGCCGAGCACGTGCGACGCCAGCTTCGCGCATGCGCAGACGAGATCTCGGAAACGGGTTGAGATATTGACTTTAAATTTGGTATGTGAATGTATCTTGCCCCGGATACGAATTTTATCGGGTCGCCGAGCACGTGCGACACCAGCTTCGCGCATGCGCAGACCAGATCTAGGAAACGGGTGGAGCAATCGACTTGAAATTTGGTTTTTTAATAGCCCGGACGAAGTCGGGTGACCTTCTAGTCTATTATATATTTTGGAAGATCTGTTTGTTTGTTTGTTTGTGTGTGTGTGTGTAATCGATGAACTCGAAAACGGCCGACCCGATTTCGATGAAACTTGGTATGTGGGGGTATTTTCGGGTCAGGAGTAACATAGGCCTATTGATTTTCAGATCCGAGGTCAACTTTTCACGTGCCGAGGTCAAATCTGTTTTTACGCTGTGTTACGGGACTTTCATTTGAGTTCGGTGCTTACAAATCGATTCGAAACAGCGCGAATAATAAAATGCCAGTCATAATAATGACACTATGAGAATCTTTCGTGTTTCCTCTTTCCAACGATATATAATGCGTATGTATCCGTTTTAGTTATCTGCCTCAATTATCAAGAAGAAGTGGTACTATCTTCCATCAGGATAAAAACAATGCGTAACTTCTATGACGTCGTTAGAGGTCATAACGTTAGATCACGTTAACGCTTAACCAGCCGATGCATTTGACTGTTTCAGACGTCTTGGCGATATCTCGGGCACCGATGGTAATTTATCCTTACGTTGAAACTTGATAATTAATGAGCGTGTGTGTATGAGGCGCGTTTATATACTTGAGTGGAAATCAAATCGGGTTAAACTGGCGGATGTTTACGGACGATTTCCACCATTTTTGGGGTGTTGGTGTTTGACCCCACCTTACCTTCAAAATGGTCAATTCAAGGTCAAATCGGGTAAAACCGGATGGATTTCGACGGGTACTTTTGTCGGGTACTTTTGTTCGGGCACTGTGTTTTGGACGGGTCAAATCGTGACCCCACTTGACCTTGGCCTTCAAAATAGACAATTCAAGGTCAAACCCGGACGAAGTCGGGTCACCTTCTAGTACTATATATAGAGGTTATCAGAAGTTGGATCAGTTGCACAATGGCCAACAATAACCCAAATTCAACTTGATAGAACTAGAAACTGCGCTATTGGAAAATTAAATTTAATCAGGATTCCATCTACTGATACAACAAAATAAGAATAACTATGCAGAACTCAGCTGAAGAAGAGTCACGCGGGTATATCATGGTTGTGTTTGGTATTAGCATTATTCTTCAAACTGGGATAAACTGGGATGAACAGTTGTATTTCCACATGTTTTGATAAACAATTTGGTTCCAGCAATACAGTAATGCCCTAATTAAATGACTCCATAACCACAGCAGAATAATGGGTAATTTTTCAGGGGAGAGCTTTCCGATGAATGACAACAAGCCATATTTCCAACTAAATCCTGAAAAATTACCCATTATTTTGCTGTGGTTATGGAGTCAATTAATTAGGGCATTACTGTATATCACATAGAACAAATAATTTGAAATTTGTTGTACCGGTACCATGTATTCTGTAGAATACTCAAATGTGATTATGTGACTAGATCATGTGACTATATATTATGAAAATGAATGTTAATAAAAACTTTGGCACTCTGCCTATATATCCCTAGAAATGTGATTATGTTGACACATTTCTTGATTAATGACACTTGTATGATAAATTCAAATAGTATAGTTATCTCATTATGCACTGTTCTATTCAAATATCGCGCAATAAATTATGATAATGCAGGATAATCAGCTATTTGGTTGCTCGGTTGATAATTTTCTCAAATTTAGGGGGGTGGGTGTCCAAAACTGACCGGAAAAAAATTCCTGAAACGGAAAAAAAGGGTGGGTGTCCAAAATTGCCTGGAAAAAAAGGCCGGAAACGGAAGAAATTGGGTGGGTGGGTCCCCCGAGGCCGGAAAAAATTAAAATGATCATACGTGCCTGGAAATTTTTTCCGACCCCCCCCCCCCCCCCTGGTGATACGAGAAATCTAATTATGTGGTTTAGATACGCCAAATTGGTGCCGTTTGGATGAGATATATGGGGGCCCTAAATGTGTTACGAATTTGTACACTCGCCAATTTTATACAAAAACTTATACAAAATCATCCACACGGTATGAGGAGTCTAATGGGGTGGTTTAAAGCTGTCAAAAGTGGCGTCATTCGAGTCAGGGGTGCACTGAAAGGGAGAGGGGCACCAACATTGATACAAATAATTTTAGCGCCGATCTCACCAAATTAATAGCCATTCTTCTCCATGTTTAGCGTCGATTTCCACCAGCCTGATACATATTCTTCTCCTTGGTACGGGGAATCTATAATCGTGTGATTTAAATACGCCAAATTGGTGCCGTTTGGGTGAGAGATATGGGGCCCTAAATTTGATACAAATTTGTATACTCGCCAATTTTCAACAATTTTATATATATTCATCTCCAGAATGAGTCTAAGTTTGTGGTTTAATGATGTCAAATGTGGCGCCGCTTGAGTCCGAAATAGGGACAGGCGGGTCACCAAAACTGACAGAAATATATTTAGTTCAATTAACATCAAATTCATACACGTTCATCTCAAATGATACGAGGAATCAAATCGTGCGTGTTAAAAACGTCACATTTGGTGCCTAGATATATTTGCAAATATATGTCTGTCTGTATATGTGTTCTATAAATAACTTCACGGGGTACAATCGAGATGGAACCCAGGCGTTCTAGCAGTGGTAACTTTTTACGAGGAAGATAACATTTGGTGCATGTTAAAATATTAGAATAGCTCATGTTAATATTATACCATAATTGAGTCTGCCCCATTCAATATAATTTCCACACAAAAGTTACAAGAGATATGGAAATGTATAGAAGGCCTGTTCAACAATAGTGGTCACAGTGTGCCGTCAAATATAATTTCTTCTGAGATAAAAGAAAACGGAGTCAGTGGCACATGACTTTTCAGGATCATCCAATACTGACAACTGATAAGGTTATATCTGCCCAATATGCAGAGGATATCTTTCATGCTTTAGATCAGACTCATCGCCTAACATAAACAACTCAATATCTTGCTCTGTGTCGGGCACGTGTAGCTGATATAGTTTCATAGCAACATTTCTTTTAAACTGAGAATAATTAGCCACTATATAGCACAATGAACAGAGGAGCACCTGGACATTTCTTTAAAACATATGCATATCTTCATGGATATATGATAACCAGGTGTCCTCAAAATCTTAGTCAAACCTACTAGATTGATTGATACATCGCTATGTAAAACTCAATTATCGGCTTTTATTTTAGCGAATTAATGTGTTTATGATGTTCATGTTATAACGTCTGAAGTATACGCAGTTGTAAATAAGTAAATAGTTCTTTATTGGTGGGACGGATTAATCGCGATAAACACAATGACAATCGCCCCGATCCGACAAGGTGAGCTACTACTTATATTCCGTGTGTAGGAATCATGTTTTGTGATGCTATTTGGATATATAATTTATGAGAATATGTGTAACGCTTTGAGCAAGAGTATCCTGTATTCCCACCATATATATCCACACTATGCAGAGGGTTTCCCATCACTTTAACCTGGGCAACGCCGGGTAACCCTGCTAGTGTTCTTTATGAATATAATGATATTTGAAGATAGTTTTCAGAATAATTCCAGAAAAAGTCCGAATTAATGAGTCTATGCCTCAATGATTCATAAAGCTCCCACATTGAGTATTCTACAAACAAATATTAGTCCTTAAAAACCAAGAAAAACACATAATGTTCTATTTATGATCCAACTTCACGAACCCTTCTATTTAGTATTTAAAATTCTCTACTAATGAAACTTCGCGTGTGGAAAGCATTGTTATGTAAATATTACTTAGGTGGTTTCTACGTGCACTGTAATGGTTTCCCGGTGAAATTATCAGCTGAGGGTCTTTCCTCCACTCATAAAACTGACAATGTTTGTGACATTGCCTAGTGGATGAAACAATGATAAAACAAATACACCCACCAAACAAAACCATGAAATCCCTATTAACCCTTTACCCAACAAAACGGCCAAAACCGGCCAAATAAAGCTTCAACAGCCTAAATTATCTTGGGTCTGTCTCAATAAAACCATACAAATATGGATATCATTGGAACCGGCTCATTGACCACATTGTGATGGTTATGCCCTGTGCCAATGCATTCTCTTATATATGCGAGTCGACCATAGGTAGCCTCGCATATATATAAGAGAATGCATTGGCCTAAAATAAATCTTTTTTTTAACACATTTTGCCATGTTTTCTTACATTCTTTAACAATTTTATAATTATTTTAATGTGTTAAGCCAATGCATTCTCTTATGGTCGACTCGCATATATAAGAGAATGCATTGGCACAGGGCCGTTCTGGTAAAGGGTTAACGCTCCTAAATTACTATTTCTTCGGTTCGGGGGTAAAAAATATTATATTTGAGCCAAGGAACCCACCCATCATTTGAAGCCCAGAGTTTTTCAGATTTTGAGTTCTGAAATTTGTTATTTTTCAAAACCTCGAATATTTGACGTTGAGAAAATGTTGACATATAACAACTTTTGGGCAATGTTATACTATAGTTGACTGTGGTTAGCATTATTTTTTGGCAATTAATCGATTCTGATAACTCAAGCGGCATTTCAAAAAATGTTGTTGTTTTTTGTTGTTGTTGTTTTTTTTTTGTTTTTTTTTTTGGAATCTGATGATATGGGGACCATCGAATCGGATTGTGTACCTTTAATAGAAAGTCTGTATTTTTCTAACTTTATGTCCATTAACTGTGCTATAGCAGCAAGTGGGGAGAGAGAAACAGTGCGGGTACATGAGTCCATCACATTTGAATGTTAAGTATCAATCGATATCGATCAACATACTTCGTAAATGTCAATCATTTGTGGAGTGGTCCGAATCAGGAATAACAGATCCGCCCATATTCAAAGTTCCCAGGAACTCAGTGTGTTATCGCGGAATTCTATTGGCGAATGATGGCTATTGGCAGGCGTTATATAGGAATCAAACTACAGAATAAGACATGATATCGGAAATCAGAAAAGTACAAAAAGCGGATCCACAACCCGCGATATTCAGTTGTTGTGTGTCAGTTAGTTCGTAAATTTGCTCGATTGCTACGTTGTTTATAAATTTGCCGACTTGGCGAGACGTATGGTGAACGTACCTGAGTTGCCGTGTAGTAACTTGATTTAAAAGAAGGATACTAACAACACAGGTGAGTTTCTATTAACTTTACATACTTACTTCGCAAAGTTATCTCAACTATACAAACACAACGTATACTTACTTCACAAAGTTATCTCAACTATACAAACACAACGTATACTTACTTCACAAAGTTATCTCAACTATACAAACTCTACATACTTACTTCACAAAGTTATCTCAACTATACATTTACGTGGTTTAGATTTAAATCAAGCCTGATTTTAGCGTGTGTCATTAGCGGGCTAGCATCACTAAATTCACCCTCTGGGGACCTCATTCTGCTTAGACCCCATCTTCTCTTGAAAGTTTCTTTATTATCAAATTTCTATAGAAACGTAGATTCTATTTCTTTTTAGTTTAGTTTTCTCTATATAATTTCCCCAAATTGACAGACGACACATTGCATAATCGAGGTTCCCAATGGGTGTACATTACAAAATTCACCATTTGGGGACTTCACATTGAGTCTATGTCTCCAGTAGCACATGAGGCCACGCAGAATGAGGTCCCCATGAAGAGGGTGAATTTGGTGATGTTGGCCCGCTATCCGGGATAGCGTCACTAATTCACCCTCCGGGGACATCATTCTGCAAATGACAGGTAACTTATAATCAGGGCTGATTGAAACTTCTAATTTCGCCCGTCAAGCACACAAAGACTATAAAGGGTATCTATTATATAACAACTGTGATATAAAGTGTTCTTGTACACAGTAAACTGATTCCGATTCTAGTTCCAGAGATAAATTTGAACAATTTGATTTTCCTGAGGTACGTACTCTTAGAAGACCACCGACGATATATTTCATAGCGGCCTTTTAGCCGCCAATAAAAAAGCCACCACTGAGACAAGGAACGTACTATATCTTTGTCAGTATTACATTCAAGAAAACCATAGTCATAAATGGTAACGCCCCAACGATAATATTTTTAGGCATATTTATAAATTATAATATAATTCCGTTAAAACAACTAATCCTTCAAATTATTACAAAAACTACGTCTTATTGCTCATTCACCACACCAGAAAACTTCTAAATGCGGATAAAATCTTCAAGAGTGGCCCAGCCATTGTTCATACCTAAACATCGAAAGCAATTAACGCGGTCATAAAAGTTACACACTGCAACAATGAGACATCCGCAAAGATACATCAGCGAAAACCAGAAATGTGTTGTCCTGCGAGATATCCCCATCGCTATAGCCCCATTGACACGGCCAGATCAGCCTTACTACAATATCCTAAAATAACTCTCATCGCGTGAAACCAGAAATGTGTTGTCCTGCCAGATATACCCATCGCCTCATTGCACAACCAGATCAGCGTAGCAAACCCATAGTATAGGGCGTAAATGGGGGCGCTACTTGGGCGTCTCACTGCACGCATGACGTTATGCGGAGCTAATCAACAAGCTGCAGTTAAACTCCCCATTGGTCACGGTTTCACGCTATATTCCCTTAAGATAGCTATATTTTCCTATAACAAGTTGTATATAGTTACCTGTGTATAAAATGATCAACGGACGGTCACACGTCCCCACACACGGACACCGCTGAATACTACACTTTTTCGGGGGACAAATAGGGCCGTCGCTAGGCACTCGGGTTCATTTCCGTAAACATCACCAAATAATTTGGTGTACCAAATATACCTTATTTTGGTATACAATTTTCCCCTAAAGTGGAGCCAATAAATTTGGTTAATTGTCGCCATAGAACCATTTGACTCTGCTACGTGGATAGCATGTGGAATCTAATCCAGCACAAAATGGTTCTACATGCAGTCATTCAAGGAGCCAAAATGCTTCAAACCGACTGGTTTTTATTCCATCAAAAAAGAATCACAATATAAAAGTTCGGTTCCAAAGTATAGTGGCAGGGTCGAATGGACGATCGGCATCGAAAAGTGAGAATTCGGGAGTAAAACAAAATGGTGGTAGTTTGGTGCCTTTTGTCGGGGATTGATTCCGCCCCTGACTAGTGTGTCTACCGGACTGAGCTGCTAATCACGTTAATGACTGTGACGCTGGGTAATGCCTGAGGCAATTGAGTGAGTGAACTGTGTATGACCATGTATTGTGTGTAATTGACTTGGGAGTTGTAAATATGCTTCGCTAGAGTAAAGTTGTGCTTTCCGATACCTCCGATCTTCTCGCTTTCATTCGATCTTCCCGACATTTGGTCCCTCGAACCGGATTAATCTCAAAATGACAACTACCGACACAGAACACTGGACACGGCTATTCGACAGAACTCTGGAACTGCTTTGCATAGCGGACCCACTGATGGACCTACCTATTGCTGATACACCTGACACCATTCGAAGCCTACATGCCGAGATTGAAGAAAATGTAGCAACTCTGGATAAAACATCATGGGAATTAATCAGTCACATAGAGGATGATGACGTATATCTCAAAGAAGCTGACCTGATTGAAGACGCTATGTACCCTCTGAGAGATAGGTGTCGCATGATCCGACAACACCTGGACGGTCTTCTAAATGTCAAAGGCAGCTGTGTTTCCCGATTTGTGAAGTATATTCCGACGCCTGATGTTGGTTCCAGTTTACCAAAGGTTCAGTTGACACCAGATGCCTGTAGTGCTTCGCCTGCTGATCCAAGATCACATGAGCCCCTGTCTGCTACCAACCTCACAACCGCGGATGGGAGTTCTACTGGCGTTCCGATATCTTATGTCTCTTCGAAGTCACTTGATGTTTTCATTCCGAAAGATACCGATGCCATCTCCGAAGTACAGGCTCCTTCTGCACTTCCGGATTATCCTGCTCACATCGAAGGACTTTCCGTTACATTTATCAGCCTGAAATTAAGTGTCGATTCAACGTCTGTTAACTCTGCGGCCTGTGATATCATGTCTACGACAGATTCTTCTATACCATGTGAACAATCGCCAATGCCAGATGTGTTTCAACAGACTAACTCACCATTACATGCTATGCACGCATTGCCAGGAATTCGAACATCGCATCAATTGATCTCGACTCTCGTCGCATATGACCTTAAGATTGTGATTGCCAGCTCGTCATTTATCAGTCAAACTCTTCCTGGCTTTGGACAGTCTTCGTTTGATGATAGACCAATACATACACACGTGTTTGGATATATGATGTTATTCGGATGTCCGAGACCAGATTATACTGACCAACGCCTGTCATGTTGTATTGGGTTTCTCTTGCAGTCTTATTCTGGACAAAGCAGGATACTGGCTGTGACACTGGACTTCCGTCCTGTCCCCCGGAGGATGTCGGGGATTGATTCCGCCCCTGACTAGTGTGTCTACCGGACTGAGCTGCTAATCATGTTAATGACTGTGACGCTGGGTAATGCCTGAGGCAATTGAGTGAGTGAACCGTGTATGACCATGTATTGTGTGTAATTGACTTGGGAGTTGTAAATATGCTTCGATAGAGTAAAGTTGTGCTTTCCGATACCTCCGATCTTCTCGCTTCCATTCGAACTTCCCGACAAAAGCTTTATCTGAAAAAAAAATGTTGTCTTACCACCATCACTCAAACACAACATATCGACGTCTAATATAAACACACAATCTAAACAATATATCGCTTCAAACTGCCGTATAATACATTTTGACCGACTTTCGTATTCATTGTTCGCAGCGTGTTGGAATTAAAATTAGCCGTCATATTGGGCGTCATCTTGGATTTTGGTTGTCTACTAAGACCGGATGTGGATGCAAATTTAACATTTTATGTTTCTTTGTTGTATTCAACACAAAGTAATTCCGAACGATTTGCTTAATTCTTTGCATGCTGGACTATGGTCACAAGTGCCGCCATTATGTGGACGTTTGTGACTGGGTATTGATTAAGTTTTTGTTTACTAATTCTCCAACTGATAATATAGACTAACGGTGAAACTACTGTACCCTATGAGATATCGTCTATGTAGTCACTTCAATGATATACAATATGCCACAGGGGACGTTCCTTTTTAGTTCGTTCGTATGTGCGTTCGCTAAGTGGTACTGGTATTGGACGCCATTTTGTTGTATCATACTCTTCTAATAGTGAATATGGATGGAAATTCATACCTGTCACTTCGTATGTGTGTTGTACATTAAATAAAACAACATACTGCGCATAATGCTATCACTCGTGGTTCCAATACCAGTCCATAACTTTATTTCTAATTTTATGACATTGGATGGAGGGATACAGTTCTACCTATTAGCTTACCAATTGAAAAGATGTATTAATGGTCAAATTAATGTTTGATATGAAATGTTAATCTATGTAGTCAATACAATAATATAGATTTTTACCACTGGGGACGTTCCTTTTGGGGATTTTTCGTATGTCGCTCCACAGAGTCTTAAAATAAAAACTGAATGCCATATTGGACGCCATCTTGGATTTTGATACTCTTCTAATGGTGAATATGGTTGGAAATTAGAATTTTACATTTGTTATGTGTGTTCTACACGAAATAAAAGGAAATACTACGCACTATTCTATCATTCTGGGATCCAATCCCAGGCGATGGCTATACTCAGCATTTTATGACATTGGGGGAGGGGTAAGTTTTTTCCAATTAATTACAATATTTGTAGGGATATGGTAATAAAATTAATACGTTCGGGTAGAAAATGCTCCATTCTTTCCAAACATATATGACAAGATAAGCTCAATCCAGCGTGCTAGTTTTGTACAGAGTTGACGGGCGACAGTTTCTCTGAATCGTCATGATTTTTTGACGCATAACGTTACATTCTCTACCATGACGTCGTGAAATCTCAAACAAACCAGAAAAAATAAGAACGTTCCAATCTAGTATCACCATGTACCCCATAATAACAAATAAAACGTTCTGTTTTTTGGTGATGTGCTTAACTTTTAACCCACCGCCAACGCTTAAAAAAATATGTTGTGTTAAATTTTGCTTCAATAAACAGAATTAAAAACTTAAATTTAATTATAAAATATATATATAATAAAATGTTGTGGCTGCCGCTGAATAAATGCTCTGTCTAAGATCAAAATGTGCGTGAAGGGAGCCTGTTTCAGCCAGTATATTATAACTATATATATATATATATACACTCAGTCACTCACTCATATCATATATACCGCCCATGTCATAATATACAGAAATTGATAATTTTAGGAACTCCTTTCACGTATACTTCCAGCCAATACGCACACGATTGGACAGCGAAATATACTTAATCGGGATTCACGATTAGATAGCGATTGATATTAATTCGTATTAACACTGGCCACGCGAGGTTAGGATTGAGACTAGGATTATTGACGAAATAACGGAGATGTTTGAAGAAGTGTGCCCCACTATATTCAGTTACACATGATTGTATTTGATGGAAAAAGAATAATGTGTGTCTCTTTGAGATCCCGTGTTGCGAATGACCTCACGTTAATCCACTAATACGATTGACCGGCCCCTTGTCATGTCCCCACACACCGCCTATTACCGTAACACAATCGACCCCCCTATATAGTTGTTCTCGAAGCGTGAGAACATCCAATTTCTATTTAATAACCCTCCTATAGTCAAGCCCCATTCAAATATTCCCTAATATGTATAAAAACCCCGCCATCGTTTTTCGATTCTCTTACGAAATCATACTTAACCTGGTTCGATCTAGTATATACATTTGACACATCATGCCCGTCATACCAAACCTATTTATAAATATTACTCTGTTTACATATGTTTGAATTTATATTTGCTGTAGGGAGCGGAGGTCCAGCTAAGTTTCCAGAACTTGTCCTCCAATCCCTAATAATAATGTATTAATATATCCATTATACATGACAATAAATATGTTTAAATCAAATCCCGTGTTCTTATCCGTGTTTTATACACCACACGGACAACGTTAGAGCGTCCCCAAACAGGACCGGTGGCACACACATGACACATCTGCACATAACTAAACCGTGTGGTATATATAATATTTCATCTCACATAAGAACCCCCTGCATAAAGATCGATTTTTTGGCCGTATACTGGCAGTATATTGTCCATATCCGTAATCGTAATCGTGATTTTGCAAAAGATCTCTAATAGCCAGGTATATAATTATATACTGCATCATCGCGTCTGGAAATTTTCCCACATCAGAACAAGATGGTCTTTGTCATTTACTTACTTCAGAATAGTAATAAATAATATGATAAAGTTTACCCATTATACGATTACCCATTATAGAGGTAGCTGAATCAGATTGGGGTCCTCTTAGTGTCGGCGCACACGATCCCGATTGTGCCCGGTTAATCCGGCTGCCGGATAAATCGGCCACGATAAAATCGGGGGGTCAGCGCACACGAGTCCGATTTTCACTCCCAGTCTCCGGTCATATGCATGCTGTGGTCACTGTAGTATATATAGCCAACTGGTGTGGTCAGCCTATATCTAGCCAGTTACTATAGCTAGTCATGGTGATTTATAATATGTATTTCTAAAGACTAGTACTATTTATTAATTTAATAATAAACTAAATAAATATATTAATAATATATTGAGGTCACGAGCAATACTGCCAATAGCCGTAAATTGGCGTAATATACCTTTCCACAGCTGCCGCCCTCATTTTCTGCCCACAGGTCTACCAGCCGTTGTTCCTTGTCGATCGATCAGAATTCTTGATTTAATTTCGAATAGCGGTCGCCCCTAACTATTCCGACATTTTGAAATAGGTTTTGGTCATGTGACGCTCATGTGACAAGCAAAACACGCGCGTTGCCATCGTCACGAGCATGATTTTCATGATGAAATCAAACTCAGTTTGATCGGTCCGATTAAATCGGATCCGACAAAAACCGCTCCAAACGCGCACGATCCCGATTGTCCCCGATTTACCCGGCAGCCGGATTAATCGAGGACAATCGGGATCGTGTGCGCCGACACTAATACGAAGTTGAAGATGCATGAGTACCATTATTTGTTTGATTGCGCAAATTCTTTGACTCACCGCGTAGAATATATTTAATAAGGACATCGCACTCGTATATAGCAGTCACAATAAGTATATTTCACATAGGACTGTCACAAATAAAGTACGTACTTTAACTGCTCAGACTATATAATAAGTCTTCTCGGTTCACAACAGCTTCGGTTGATGTTGTTTGGACCGAGTCCTATCCCGTTACTCTTCTATAATAACGCCCAGAATCGTGGGCGGGAGTAGCTTGCTTGTGTGTCTTCGGATTACGTCAAATGTACGCTTTGTGTATATACATGGACATTGAAGGTAGCCGTTTCCAAACATGATGATATCAAACTTGAGTATATATCAGAGGTCCGTTGAATGCCAAAGCAACGAGATGTATAAGTAAACAAAGCCTTGTTTTCCAGAGAATTTCAATTTGTCACGCTATCAGAAAATGTATCTAAACAATATATTAAACAATCGTATCACCACTTTTCCCTTTTCTATCATGGTAAATGATATATAATTTTGAAAACAGATTAATCGCGGACATATCAGACGTTAATCCACAGTCGCCATATTTTCTATTGTTCTCCCTTGTACAATATCCAGCCGATTGCCCACTGGTAACAATAGCTGTGGATTATTTAAACAATAAGTGTGCATTATTTTAACAATAACTGTGGAATATTAAAATATTCCCCAGGTATTGTCATAACAATCGCAAGTCATTGTTTGCTGTGTTCTCCACTTGCTGACACACCGGGATGTAAAATTGGTGTGACCAATCAATCAATCAAATAAGAAACTGAACAGTCTTAGGTGATTATAATGATCATAGGGATACTAAGAAAGACGGTGGGTGGAATTTGTTTAATGTAATAACAACAATTTTACATCAATGTTAGACAATTCGGACTAGAAAAATATATATCACCCCTGGTCAAGTGGTCCAGCAATATACTGAATTATGATCTAGTTATGTGTTAATTTATTGTACTATTAATATGTGTATTATAAATAAAATTATCCTATCCTATCCTATCTGCTATGATGCGGTTGGGTCCTGCTGAATTGCTCTGATGATGGTAGGGCAAACTGATGCTGTTAACAAATAGTAGCGTGAGTTCCACAACGAATTAAAACAATGTACAAGCTAAAATTGAAGTCTGCTCTTGTGTGAGTTTGGACAATATGCATAGCAAATGCATTGCTCAACGCCACATATGCTAAGTCAGTGTCGTAATTTGGTTGCGAACAAACAATATATTTATTAGATTTATTATTTAAGTTACCAGTGTGATTATGGGAATAAGTGGTATGAAGGTCTAAATTATGCTCGCGTTTGTTATATTCGTATAAGGCCTCTGTATGCCGCACATAGCCTAGTTCAAGAGATTGAATAGAGAAAGTTCGGTTCCCCAACTTCTTTGGCATTGAACAATAAAGAGCGTTCCTTGTTAATACATTCCTGGTGTGGTATGAATAAAGAGCGTTTTTCTCTCACTTGTGTGCGAAATATTTAAAACAGCTGAAAAATATATGTTATATTAACATTTATTTTCAGAGCACACAAAGCCGGTATATCACTGGGGCTCTCCTCGCCTTTGTCGATTATGCAGAAGCTTGGAAGCTTCAAGTCAAAACAAAAACAAAAAAAATAATGATTTTCACGAAGAAATGGTCGAAAAATCTCCCCACATTCAAGTATGGAGGCTGTAGCCTAGAAATAGTTAAAGAATTCACTTATTTGGGGGGGGGGGGTAAATTATTTTATAATCGTCGATTCCGCCAGAACATAAAGAAAACAGTTACAAACCGGAATGTGAAATTGGTAATTTCGGAATTAGACAATTCGGACTAGAAAAAATATATTCCACCCCGGTCAAGTGGTCCTGCTAATCTGCTATGATGCGGTTGGGTCCTACTGAATTTCTCTGATGATGTTAGGGCAAACTGATGCTGATAACAAATACTACCATTATATATTTTTTAATTTGTCTTTTTCGCGGTGTTGCGATAATCTGAACATATCCACGAAAAGCCATTATGCGTATCAAACATTCAAAACATATTTATTGCGAAATATGTTTAATACTGGTTGTATTAGTTGTTGAAATTCGACTATATTTTCGTACGATGGTGTACGTAAACACACACAAGTTGTGCTCTGCTTACATAACACAGAGCAATTCGATTGGTTATTCATACACAATGATATAAACGCTCTTTATTATTTCCATATCAGGAAAACAGTAATAAATAACGCTCTTTATGTTTACCATATCCGGATCTAAACAAAAGCCAGAAAACGTAACATGTTTTGCTTTTGTTTACATGCCAAAGGGGAAGAAATCGACAATAACATACTGCTTATGTCATATTTCTGATTGCTATAAGAACAAAGTCTGTCTATATTTCACTATTTATGGCGGTTTTTGACGGATGGGAATATTTTAACAGCATACCCACCGCCAACGCCGCCCGTATCTTTAACGACACATTTGCATTGTATTTGAGACTTGTTCTAATAATGAAAAACTTACGAAGGTGGAGCCTTCTTATAACACGGAATCACTCGCACAATATAATTTTCTGGTAAATGCTAAATATTTAAATGTTGATAATCCAAATCAGTTCGTAATGTCGGGTACACCACACTATAACTTAAGTGCATTAGTTACGTTGATTACATAGATTTTAATAAAATGTTAAGAATTTGATGTCAAAATGCTGAAATTTAAGATCGTTTTATACGGGTAACGACTACTATATATTTATAGTAAATAAACCTCATTCGATAACTTACGTTGGTCAAGAACTCCTTGTAAATCCAACTTCGAATTCATGGAAATAAATCAGATAAACAGTACAATACGAAAACGACTCATCGAAAGATTTTTTTATTCCAATATTAACGGAAAACATCAGTTTGATCATCGGCTGGATTGTCATTTACCTCCGGGTGCTTGTGATGTTTATTTCGCTTATAAAATGAACGCCATGCTGATAACATATAACTATGTAATATCCATTTAGATAACGTCGACACAGAAAGTTTAGAAAATTACTTCATTCCCTGTTCGAGTACGTTTTACTGACAAAATTCACTCTTCTCACATTCAATTTACAAATACGCCCGAGAACGACGTGTTAATTAATTAGATTAAAGCGTGGGGTAAGCTATATATAATCGGCGACAAAGGCAATATCATGTTTGGGGCTACCTATAACTGATATCCCGATAACCACTCATCATAACTGGATTGTCAACGCGGCTCAGTGCATACCAACTCAATGCGACAATTTTGATTTGAGACAATGCAGCGAGGACGAGCAGTATCAGGCCAAGCAAATTAAATGTTTGTTGTAACTGGAAGGTGTCAATGGCGATTGACACATTTTTAATGACAATTTTAATTCCAAATCTCCAGATCACTATTTAAAGTGGCAACTGAATTTGCGTACAAATCTTTATTTGTCTGACAGATTCGGAAATTGTTTAATGGTCATGTTCACATTTTTTGTTAAAACTTTTATTGACTTTTAGTTGAATATATCATACATTGTAATGTCATTGACAAATTTCAAAGTAATACTATAGGTAAAATTAAATTTCGTCTTGTTATTCTTTAAATACTGAGGATTAAGCCAGATATTCCCCTCGCTGTCGGCCATTCGTCCAAATAATCACCTCGGCTTCGCCTCGGTGAATTATTTCTCCGAATGCCCGACAGCTCGGGGAATATCCTATACAGAATCATATTCAGGAGTTGACGTGAATGCCCGGGACCCACGTGCAAATGTACTGGTTAGTCTTTTCAATGAAAGTCTGCTATAGTCGATTAACGGGACATGACTCGGTCCAAAAGCTACGACGGCGTAGAACCGCCACCTCCTCTGCAGTTATTAATCAGATTAGTCCCATAACAATGTTCAGATAAAGAGTTCAACAAACGTTTGTTGGACTTATTATCCAAACATTTCCATCAATAAATATGGCTCCTTCTGCACGTTTGTTTATAGCACCCCTCCAAATCAATAATGGACCATTTCGATGTAAACTTTTAACCTCGTGGGATAATCCATTTAGAATACAAAGGGTTAACTATATGAGTGATAACAATTGATATAGCGCGGATATGAACGAGTGGGTGATACCCACATATATACGTGAGTGTTTGTGTGTCATCTTGCATGTCATTTACGCGAGATTTCGCGCCATGTTAACAACGAACAGACATGAAGTCTGATTTACGCGCATGCTCAAAATCGATATCCGCCCGAGATATGTCGTATGCAAAACTCTTCTCGCTCACGTGCATGTAAATTAAGACAGTGGCGATATAGATATATCATTATATCATATACCAGAATGGATGGTGGCACTACATGGATCAGCATAATGTGTTTATTATGCAATTATTACGCCCTATACTATGGGTGTTACTGCTACGCTGATCTGGCCGTGCCAATGGGGCGATGGGGATATTTCGCAGGACAACACATTTCGGGTTTCACGCGATGCGAGGTGTGTTAGGAAATTGTAGTAAGTCTGACCTGGCCGTGTCAATGGAGCTATGGCGATGGGGATATCTCGCAGAACAACACATTTCGGGTTTTCGTGGATATATCTTCGCGGATGTCTCATTGTTGCAGTATGTAACTTTTACGACCGCGTTAATTGCTTTCGATGTTTAGGTATGAACAATGGGCTGGGCCATGCACTTTTGGAGATTTTATTGCGGAACACAATGCATAATATAACAGTTAACTTTGCTAATGACGTATGTCTCAGTTGGAATGTAGAATAAAGGTCGTATTGCGAAGTATCGGGTTTGTGTTTAATCCGATTAGTATAACTCTGGTCTGCAGTTAGAGGTTTCTGGTGTGGTGAACGAGCAACCTGCAGTAATAAGCCGTAGTTTATAATAATTTAAGGATTAGTTGTTTAGCGGAATTATGAGGTGGTGCATTCATGAAACCAATATGTTTTATATTATAATTTGTATATAATTATGCCTAATAATATGATCTTGAGGGCGTTACCATTTCTCACTATAGTTTTCTTATATAATTATGTGCATGCGTGAACAAATTATCTGGAGAGGCATCGGATCAGTATGACGTGTTCAGTGCTTCATCATAAATTGTGTGAACAAATTATCGTGTGGAGGCACCGAAGCCCGTTGGCAGAGAGTAAATCCTTTCAAGATTTCTGACTTGGCGTCCTCAGATAATAAGTTCAACAAACGACCATTTACTTACACTGTGAAAAAAAAACGTAAAATTTTACGACATACATTACCGGCAGCTATGATACCGTTGGAATCAACCGTATTCTTTACATTCAATTCCGTATATATATAATTTTGCGGCAAATTCCATAAATTCCTACAGTAAATAATCCCGTAAAACTTTACGGCACAAAGTACCGGCAGCTATGATACCGTTGGAATCAACCGTAATCTTTGCGTTAAATTCAATTTATATAATTGTACGGTAAATTCCACAAAGTCAAATTCCTACAGTAAGTTGCATTATTTCCCAGTAAATCTATTTAGGCACAATATCCCGTATACAATAGCAGTATTATGTTCTGTAAATGTTCTGTACCGATCACGATCCCCCATAATCGTGGGCTCTGTTGAACCCAATAGATGCCAAATCCCCTGGTCGGACATAATTTAATAGACATTGACACAAATTCCCAAAAGTTCGGGCCCGAACATCGAGTTCGAAGATGTATATATTTTATGACTCAATGTGTTTATCTGGGACATCTAATGTTTGTAGAAAGGCCATTTTAGATATTCATCGACCGGGAAAAAATCAAAAGCGAATATTATTAGGTGTATTTTGGACAGGAAATCGCTATGCGGCTTTAAATTTACATGTATTCTAGTTAGTCCCAATTATTTCGCATATGCTATACCATTTTCTATCCTTGCATGCATTGATGCATATTGCAACATATAATTATAGACTTCCACGTTCCGATAAAAAGGGTTTGCGATCACCGTCTACCTCAAAATAAGTACAGCACCGTTCAGAACAAACCTTAGTTCTTCGGTAATAAAGCGACTGATTCGCCACTCCCAATACATGTAAAATGTGACATGTCCGTGTCGTTCTCCACGCTATACCGTTATATATATGAGTTTCAATTATTGTTTTGGTATAATTATAATCTATACGATTCACAATCTAACAACTCATCATTGTTACAGAAACAATGGCAACCGTTCCAGTTGCAGCGGAGACAACTCCAGGACTGACTGACAATCTGTCAGACCTCATCAATTCGACATCAATGAACTATACCACCTCTACGTCGGTCGTTCAGCCACCAGACAACAGTATACTAGGATTCGGTAATCTGGAAACCTATGCCGAATTCTGGGCGGCGTATCATATCAACGCTAATTATTTGTTTATCATAGTCGCCATTGGTATCCCTGGCAACATTGCAGCCTTGATTACCATATCTAAATTGAAGCCTTTGACGTCATCATCCTTATTAATAGCAATGTTATCTGTGTTCGACACGTTTTCGCTTATTACTAAGATACTGACCAATCAGTTAATTCATAGAAATTATGACGTTGGTCCTTGGGGTTGCCGCCTATTGACGTTTACGGTGCAGGCTTCTATCATGATTGCCAACTGGATCCTTGTAACTATAACGGCAGAAAGATTCTTGGCAATTTGGTTCCCGTTCAAAGTCAACGAGTGGTGTACGAAGAAGACAGCCATCGTGATAATGTCGGTGATCTTCGTCGTTGTGGTCTTACTCAATCTTCAATTTCTCTGGACATTCACCGATTTATTATCACCTGTGAAAGGAATTGGCGTACAATGCATACCACTACCGGACTTTGAAGAGTTCCTTGGAAAATATTGGATGTGGATTGATGCACTCATCACCGCCATTGTCCCCTGCGTCATCATGTTTGTTTGCAACGCACTGATCATCATCGGAATAAGACGTGCGTCACAAATACAGAAGGAAATGACAAACAATAAATCTGACCAAATGGTGGAAAAAATTAAACAGCAACAGCAGCTAACTCGCATGCTCATGTCAGTGTCAGTTCTGTTCGTAATCCTAAATGTACCAAACGTCATATTCCACATATATCAACCCTATTGGCCATACGAGCCACTTTCTTATGACCACGCCGTCAAGTTTCTAGTCCAGCAAGTCGTATTCATACTCTCAGACAGTAACCACGCCATAAACTTCTACTTATATTTCGCCACGGGTAGGAAATTTCGCGTCAAATTCCTGGAGGTGTTCTGTTGTAGATCGAAGGCAAAGAGAGGGTATGCTCAATCAACTTACGCGTCTGGTGCGTCACAGACACGGATTACTCAGCTGTCAACAATATCGAAGACTGACGTTACCGGTAGTTGCTGAGATGAGCACAGTGACGCCGTTGATACACGCGTGTTGTCTAGATCATGCCACGAATCTCTACTCTGGTTACGTCCGTATAGATCAAACTCCACCAGTTGAAAACATGGTAACTGTTTTATGTTCCGACAATGAAGTTTACAATATTGAGAAGAAAACAAAACAGTGCTTGTAATTTCTTAGTTATAGGCCCACTTAATTTTCGAATGCCCAGATAACATTATTCCATTTTATATACCATTTGGAAAAGGAACCAAAAAAATATATATTCCACCAGAATACGAAGTAGCTTTGGCCTAGGACTATCCACCAAGTGATAGAGATTCATTCCAAGACGCCCCCCCCCCCCTTGTCAACCCAGAATGCATCATAATTCAAACTAAGAGTTATTCCCATTCCATTGAGTATAATAGACTTTATAGTACAGTCCGGATCAAAATTAAATACAGGATACACCTTGGTGCCTCGACAAAAACAACACGTCCCCAGTTTATTCGACCGGATCAGTTAATAATACAATGTTTTGGAACTTCCTTTTTCAAATGGTATATAATATGGAATATGCTGTATATAATGTGATCTGGTGATTCGAAAATTAAGTGAGCCTTTAATACCTGTTCCTTAATTAAGTATGTCACAGTATAGGTGAAAGTCCCAGCTCGAGATTGCATTATATGGGTTACTTTGGTCAGCCGCTTTTGCTTTGCTCTGCTTACAATCATGCAATTTCTCACGGCTAATCAATGTTTTTTTGAGAAATTGGTTCATAAAAGTTCATAAAATCTCGTGCTGGTACCACCCCTACTTTGAAAAAGATTAATAATGAACACGTATTAACAAAGAAATATTTTCGCCGGTCAGATTAGGTCAGAACATCAAAATGTTCCCAGGTTTTAAACGGGTGGAATATGATCTGTACGGGCATAGCCATGCAGTGTAGATCCATGGCATGAGCTACAGTAATGCCCTAATTAATCGACTCTTTAACTACAGCAGAATTATGGGTAACTGTTCAGGATTTAGTCGGAAATATGGCAACAAGCCATATTTCCGACTAAATCCTGAAAAGTTACCCATAATTCTGCTGTTGTTAAAGAGTCGATTACTTAGGGCATTACTGTACATGTTGTCATGCACTATGTACGTATATCCGACCTGATAACGGATATTGCGTAGACTGCGACATTTTTTTGTGTTGGTTTAGATGATTAGACCCAGTACTCTCACCTGTCGAATAATAGTGATACCGATATCAGAAGGCCTGCATGTAATATGGGGCAGATATCAGAAGGCCTGGTAATAGTGATACCGATATCAGAAGGCCTGGTAATATGGGGCCGATATCAGAAGGCCGGGTAATATGGGGTCGATATCAGAAGGCCTGGTAATATGGGGCCGATATCAGAAGGCCTGGTAATATGGGGCCGATATCAGAAGGCCTGGTAATATGGTGCAGGACATTTGCAGAATGAGGTCCACAGAAAGTGAATTTAGTGACGCTAATTTTGAATAATTAAATTTACCTTCTGTTTACCTCATTCTGCGCAGGCCTCATCTTCTCTGGAAACTATCTTTATTATAACATTAACAAGTTGTTTAGATTCGTTAGAAACGTTTCTTTTTCTTTCTTTAGTTTAGTTTTTCTATATCCACAAATTGGCAGACGACATAATGTATAACCAAGGAGCGCAATGGCATGGGTGCACACCACCAGCTTCATTATATTGGAAGTTAAATCGGTGTCTAGTTCTCCCATAGCAGATGAGGCCATGCATAACTAGGTCAACAGAGGATGAATTTGGTGACGCTAGCCCGCTGTGATGGGTGGCGTTACCAAATTCACCCTCTGGGGACCTCATTCTGAAAATGTCCGGCACCATATTGTCAGGCCTGGATATCACTTTGTTTCATTTTGTGTCAAACATACATCGCTTCATGATTATTGTAACCATTCACAATTATATATTTACATACTAGGTGTAATTATCACTAAATCCAGCATTCTGATTGGTCGGCGCCCACGTGGCTAGTTGCAGTTATTTCTCGGTGAACGTGCAACAGCTCATAACACCAGGCTCATAATTACATCGACGCGTCATAGGTTTGGGAAAGACGAACGCATAATGTTTTGGGCGCATTTGGACTCGCGCAGGATTGACTTAATAAATCATCGGGTTTCAATATAAAGAGAAATTGTTCCTGTTAACTTTTGCCAAGGGTGCTATGGTATATTTTGGGCTGGTTTTGTCACGATACACTTTTCGATTTAAATACATTTACAAAAGTAGCTTTTTCGCTAAATGTATATAAATATAAGGATTAACTGTCATGTGGACTGTTTTTATGGAGATGTAACCGTGAGGTAAGTGGTCATAACTTGTATGTAAAACCCTTCGGGTTTTACACAAGTTATGACCACTAACCTCACGGTTACATCTCCATAAAAACAGTCCACATGACAGTTAATCCTTATTAACAGTCACACTTGTGTTTATACTCTCAACGATTGACAGTTTTGTTTGATAGGAGTCGATAATTGACTCCACGTTATTCGTTAGTCCACACGCATGGATGAAATATATGATAGTGATTTATATAGCAGCAGTGATCTTTTATTATGTTATCCCTTTAAATGACTCACGCCGTTGTACACTTAGAGAAGTGGATGAGCTTAAATAATTTGCCAAAAATTAAACAACTTCTGCAATTGTATTGCAATAGTTTCTGAATAGTGACTTTGATGTCATCATAGCCATTTTGTATTTAAAGATACGTTGTTAAAATTGTTAAAACAGAAAGAATATTAAAATATAGACAGACCTTGTTTTTATAGCAATCATAAATATCGCGTAAACAGTGTGCCATTATCAATTCCATACGCTTTGTTATGTAAATAACGGCCAAAAATGTTACATAACCTGGCTGTTGTTACATAAAATAGCGTACGAACTTGACAATGACTTACTATTTACGCGATATTTATGATTGGCATAAGAACAAAATATGTCTATATTTCAATATTCTTTCTGTTTATGGCAATTTTAACGGATGTGACTATTAACAGCATACTTGACGCGAAGGCCATCCTTGCCTTTAAGAACTCTTTGTCCCCTCTTACATATGCAAATGCTTTTTAAATTGTCACAATCACTAAACAGTTGCTATTTGTTGAACGATTTCGTTCCCTTGTACATGTATCCGAAATTTCATCAGGGAATGAAAATGTATTTCTCTTAGTGTGCCATTTCTTCTCTGGAATATTCCGGTTTGAAGTATATCTGTTTGTTTTCGGGTGTATCCGGTTCTTCTTTATACGACTTGTCATTGAGTCGCGGCCATATTGGATACACCCAACCCCGTTCCGTGGTTTTAGTGATACAAATCATGAATATTCAAAAACTCCATATATGGAAATGTTACTCCAGAACTTTGACATTTTGCACTAAAAACACGGAACTGCATGGGCTGGATAGATCCAATATGACCGCGAGTTAGTGATTAAACTTATTATGTTCGACTACACACTTTTATCGTCTGGTCTCGGATTTCTACCGACTTTGTTATCACTTTTACGGGTCTATTTCTGTTTGTCGAACCAATTCTCTAGAATATCAATAATTCTTCGGCACCAAACGATGATATTTATTGTATTATTAGTTTTATAATGCCACAGTCTCTCATTTTAGTTTCATTTGCGTCTGTATGCAGGGGGGGGGGGTCGGAAAAAAATTTCAGGCATGTATGGCATTTTTTCCCTTTCGATAATTTTTTGTACCCACCCACCCCCACCGCCAATTTTTTTGCCGTTTTCGGCAGTTTTTTCCGACCATTTTTTGACACCCACCCCCCCTTTTAACACTAAAACAGAGATTTGCAGGGGGAAATTCACTGTAAACAGCTGTATATGAATTTCTGTGCATACTATTTATCATGGATGTTAACATGGACATGTAAATAAGAATGAGTCATTTTGAGGTCATTCGTCCAAAAAAACATGGCTGCCAGCGGCCATCTTGGATTTCAAAATTTGCAACAAAATACAACACGATAACTACCTGCAGTCGGTTTACCAGTTAGAATTACATTATTTCTCTCATTCAAACTGATTCAAAGTGTGTTTGAAGCCCAACTCATTGCCAAAACACTAAAAAAACAAGCAGGAAATTTTTGTTTTAGTTACGGAAAAAATTGCTTGTTGGTGGCTTTGACCACCCACCCACCCCGGCATACGTGCCGGAAGAAATGTTTTCACCCCCCCCCCTGCTGTATGTGGCTATTCGGAGATGTTTACGAGAACAATGTTTTATTTCTACTTTCTCCAACCGTATGGCCATTAGAATAAGATTCCGTTCGTTCTTTGATCTTTTCATCAACCTTCAACTGGGGCTCTGCGTTTCATCGAATCAAATTTCGATTCTCGATTCAATCTCCTGAATCGAATCATTTTAGATTTTGAGTCGTTACAGTTTCGATTCGATTAATAGTATATATATGAACTCGGTTACATTCTCGTCGAATATCGTCTACCAAAGCTTCAAAGCATAAATATAACAGACAATAATTATTATGATCAAAGACTTTCGCCATAGATTGAAATCATCTGCGACGTTGCCCCGTCAAAGTATAACGACGTCTTGCAATATTTTTCTTCGTGAAACACAGCCATGACCGATCATAAAGTGAATGCACTATTCGTGATCACACGATGAAAAGCTCTCGGCCAAATTAGCCATTAAATCAATTGTGCTTGAATATCCAACAGTTTATTTAAATTAATTGGGATATATTTACACACCCACCTGCATTCGCGATGTGGAACATGAATGCAGTACGTTGGTTGTTTCCATTTTTTGTGTAGACGCAACTTGCAACGAGCTACGAGAATAACGTTGGAAACGGACGCTTAACCCTTTACCCAACAGAAGGGCCCTGTGCCAATGCATTCTCTTATATATGCGAGTCGACCATAGGTCGCCTCGCATATATAAGAGAATGCATTGGCTTAACACATTAAAAATTATAAAATTGTTAAAGAATGTAAGAAAAAATGGTAAAAAGTGTTAAAAAAAGAATTTTTTTAGGCCAATGCATTCTCTTATATATGCGAGGCGACCTATGGTCGACTCGCATATATAAGAGAATGCATTGGCACAGGGCATAACTGTAACTATCACAATGTGGTCAAGGAGCCGGTTCCAATGATATCCATATTTGTATGGTTCTATTGAGACAGGCCGAAGATATTTTTGGCTGTTGAAGCTTTATTTGGCCGGTTTTGGCCGGTTTGTTGGGTAAAGGGTTAATATGCTCTTCTAATCTGCCAGTTGACTCGGTTGAGTGTAAATATAAGTAATGGATGTTGATTTTGTTGCGTTTCATAGAGTATGGATGCAATTTGGCCTGGCAAAATGTCGGACCAACTTGCATCCATACTCTATGGAACGCAAGCAAATCAACATCCATTTCTTCAATAACATCGCGTATTCACACATGCACAAATGCCGTATTTACATCGCTAAGAACATACATCGGAAGACTTATATGATCATGCGAGTCAGAACATGTAAACGTGTACATCGTCGGCCATACTTACTGTGTGA
Source organism: Siphonodentalium dalli (assembly GCA_032622095.1). NCBI lineage: Eukaryota > Metazoa > Mollusca > Scaphopoda > Gadilida > Siphonodentaliidae > Siphonodentalium > Siphonodentalium dalli. Next base: position 44,125,303 of record CP136067.1, read on the forward strand.
TGTGGCTCATTGTCCGCACGGATACATTATTTTGCCGAGTCGGATTCAATCGCGATCCTAGAATCGAAGAATGAGTGTTCGTAGTGATCACTTCTGTGTCCCGGAATTTGATATCCATTAGTGTTGTATCGCTCATTTCTGTATCTTGTAATCGTCAAACATTTTGTGGCTTTACTTTCCTTTTGTTAGGATTTGGCTTATGAAACGAAAGAATCTTTCAGAGATGGCATTGTCGCTACCAGGTCCCCAACCACATGCATGCTAAATACTCCAGCCGTTGAAATTTCCGTCTATGTTGACGAGTTCGCTTAGTTCTAGTTCTCCCAACATGTTTCTCATGCACCCATATATTTTGGTTTTGTATTATAGACTGTTGATATATAAAGCATGCTGCTTTCCTGTGGATGGTTTCAAGGGGTTTTATATCATTTTGATGGTAAGGATCCCAGACTACTACTCCGTATACCAGCGTTTATCGTATGAGGGATGTGATGATGTAGGCTGTCCTTTTGAAATTTTCGGGCATGAATCTTTTGTTGCGCCGGAGAAACCCAAGCGTGGAATTTGCTTTCTTCATTATTTCATGTATATTTGTGCTCTGTTTCAAATAATTTAATATGCAGATCATGCAGTTGTCCTTCTGCACTTGTATTATATATATGTTCCTTTGTCTACCGTCTGCCCATATTTCATAGAACTTAAAATCTGAATATTTCCCGCCGATGAATAGGAATCCGTCTGCACATATTTTTCTGTCGTTTTCTTATATTTACTGCACATCCTTCCATGTTTAGTAGACAATTCCAATGTATACATTTATAACTGAATCGATCGAGATCCATTTTTGTAAATAAAGGATTAAACATAGTTATTAACCAAATGCATACAGACCTACTATTGGTAACTGGATCCGAGATCAGTTTCACTTTGGTTTGAAGAGTTGTTTTAAGATAATCAAACTTAATGAACGACATCAAATACGAACAAATTAAAGAAGTATAACATTGGCGTTCTTTGCGAAAAAATGCAGGTGTGTCAGTATACGAATAACGAGTTATATGTATGTATATATATACTGTATGTGCGACTATATGTGCCAGTGTTAATTGTAGGGACATCAAATGTTGATTACGTCACCTAGTCACACGACGTCTGCATAGCTAAATGAGTGATTTCTTATTACGGGTAATCGAACACATACTGATTTTACCTGCGCATATTCGCCTTTTGTATTTGATCAGTTTGTTAATAATGTAAAACTCGAACAATGTCCAGACTGATTCATGTCATTTGTCGGAGTCAAATACGCTTATATGTTATTTATAATAATTTGTTGATAAATTAAAAGCAATAATGTTATACATATATATATATATATATCTGTTTATTTCTCTCGCCCCAACAATGTAGAACATTATAGAGAAATCACAAAATCGCAGTTAGATGGTATGTCATTCCCAGCAAGTTTTATATAGATTTCATGGTATAAAGTAATAAATATGAATCGAGGACACAAGGTCTGGAAGGGCTTCAATCAATTAATATTAATTTTATTCAGAATTTCTTATGACATTTGTGGGACAGTTTAGGGGCTATTTTAGAACATAAATCCGCACGAAATCGTTCTGAATGTACCAAGAAGGAGAACTATATGATGTTAGCAGTCTCAACCGCGGCAAACTGCAGATCAGCTGAGAGAATTACTGCGAATGAAGATAGAAATAAACCACTGGATTATGATTTTATAGACATACACCTGTTCTGGTTAAAACACATACTCAACAGCTATCGCAGTACTGATTTTGGAGAATTTGGGGGGGGGGGGTTCCATTACCAACAGCAAGCATTAAGTCCCGGTCAGCCAATCACAACATATGTTAGTAACCGAAAGTGCATGATGCATGATCATTCAGCCATTCAGGCGATTGTCGGAATGCCGATAAAGTGGATATATTCGCCACATAGCTAAAAATAGCACAATAAACATTGTCTGTCACATTGAAAATTTCACACAAAATTAGAGATTACCGTGACAACTAATTAAACTCTAAACGCATATGTGAAGAGTCCACGGGTGACCCATAATATCTAGCAAGGAGAATAGAAGTACGTATTTCCAAGAATTTCAACAGTTAACCCTTTACCCAAACAGAACGGCCCTGTGCCAATGCATTCTCTTATATATGCGAGTCGACCATAGGTCGCCTCGCATATATAAGAGAATGCATTGGCTTAACACATTAAAAATTATAAAATTGTTAAAGAATGTAAGAAAAAATGGTAAAAAGTGTTAAAAAAAGATTTGTTTTAGGCCAATGCATTCTCTTATATATGCGAGGCGACCTATGGTCGACTCGCATATATAAGAGAATGCATTGGCACAGGGCATAACTGTAACTATCACAATGTGGTCAAGGAGCCGGTTCCAATGATATCCATATTTGTATGGTTCTATTGAGACAGACCGAAGATATTTTAGGCTGTTGAAGCTTTATTTGGCCGGTTTTGGCCGGTTTGTTGGGTAAAGGGTTAACACCAGTTTGAAGCGAGCGGATATACAGCATATATCTGTCATTGGTAAATATATTTTTGTGAGCTGATGTTTCATACTGCATGCATGCATTCGATGCAGAAGTTATTTATAGCGACACTGGACACTGACGTAATGCTTGCTGGTTGTAATGGAAATTCCCCACCCCACTTCTCCAGACTCAGTACTGCTATTCTCGAGTCTGTGTTTTAACCAGAACAGTATATATACTAGCAGGATAACCCGGCGTTTCCCAGGTTAAAGTGATGTGGAACCCTCCGAAATATGATGAGAATAGACATTGCACTTGCTCAAAGTGGTCATTCTCATATATTTTGTACCCAAATGGGCTTCACAAAACGTCATTCTCATACATGGATTATAAGCAGCGGCTCACCTTGACGGAATGATTGCCACTTGTTTATCGCGATTAATTTGTCCCGAATAAAGAAGTATATTTTATGTAAACACTAGTTATTCCATATAATTAAAAAAAGCATGGTACAAAATATGAAGCATGAATATTGGTTGTATGGAGGGGATCCGACATCAAGCATAAAGCCTATGGGGGTCGTTTCCGATTGCGTGTGAATAAGCCCACATTGTGAGAATGGTTACATACTATTAGGTAATGATGTTAATGATAATTTTAGAAGATCGTTGTTGGTGTATCATAAATGTATATTTATGTTACTCAGCTACCCACAGTGTGGGCTGCATGGATCGATAGATATATCAAAATGAGATTTTTTATCCATATGGAGTAATAGAAAGAAATTTATTAAAAATAGATTTAGTTTAGCGGGAACGAAGTATAGATCGGTATAGAAAAGAACGTGATGTGACATATAAAACGTTTGGGTGAGTCTGATATGCATTATAGGGAGGAGATAGGGGAGTGTAAATGATAAGCTGTTGCTTCTAATTATACACTAATTTTGTGTTCACACCTAGCATATTTAAATCTGGGCTTACTTCAGATGATTGTCACATTGGATAATACCTGAGTACTCGCTCATAAAGTTGATTCACTAAATTGACAAACAATTTATCTTTATAAAGTAACCAAACAGTTTAATGGTTCAATTTTCTATTGGATTTTTTTTTAATTTGTTTTATCAATTTTGATGCTCGCCCCTACATGTATGTCTTACCTGTTGGGTTATATATGGCAAAGTTTGACAAACACATGCAGGTTTATATAAAAACAAAACTATGTAATAACCGAAATACAGCACCATGTATAACACAGTCATTATCTCCGGCTCAATACAAGCATAATTATACGTCCAATAAGCGAATGGATTTTTGTGAGTGGGACATTTATTTAACTAGCTGCTGTAGTTCTGGGTTTTGCCAGATAAAATTTGTCTGTGGTATAGCCATGTCGCACACTTAGGGATTTTTCTTGCATTTTCGTAATCAACTGTATCAATTTAGCTGGGTCAACATCACTGGAGTGGCCCGCAGGCTCAAATTCAGTGAATTTGGCTGAAACGTTAACACTGTCGGAAACCATTTAGTTCAGTGATTCCACCACACCGAGTGGTTCCTAGACATATCGCGACGGACACTTACACGACGGCGTCTTCCCCAGACCAATGTCCTTCACATAACTCATGTACAGTAATGCCCTAAATAATCGACTCCTTAACCACAGCAAAATTATGGGTAACTTTTCAGGATTTAGTCGGAAATTGGCTTGTTGCCATTCATCGGAAAGCTCTCAGTGAGAGTGGACTCAGTGAGAGCTTTCCGATGAATGGCAACACGCGACATTTCCGACTAAATCCTGAAAAGTTACCCATATTTCTTCTGTGGTTAAGGAGTCGATTACTTAGGGCATTACTGTAGCTATTCACATACCAATCCACCAGCACTGTTAACCGCCGTCCGCGTGCTGGTCATATCAGGAGATCACTAATCAATACAGGTCGACTTGTTGCTATCCGAAGTCACCGCACTCTGCTGGATGTTGCACTTAAAGGTGCTCAATCCGATTCGATGGTCCCCATATAATCAGATTCCAACAACAACATTTTTAGAAATGCCGCTTCAGTTATCAGAATCGGTTAATTGCCAAAAATAATGCTAACCACTGTCAACTATAGTATAATATTGCCCGAAACGTTTTATTTATCAACATGTTGTTCGACGAACATTGGCCTTACTATAAGCACAAAGCCTCTCGATTTTAGAGTTTCCCATCTTCATCCGCAATTTGGTCCGAGACCGTCGGCTCGTCGACTCTTTACTGGGCCACTACTGAAAAATAATAGATTTCAAAAATCGATATCTAATATAAATCTGAGCTTTGATAGGTGGGTCCCACGACTCGAATCAAATATTTTTTACTCCCGAATCCAAATAAATAGTAATAGAGGGGCGCTTAATCGGATTATGCATCTTTAATGTGGATTCCCACAGACACTACATGTGTAACTCAGAGGATGCCATCCTCAAACCACACGAGTAGTGTCGTCGTATCATGTAAATGTCTAATATAAATATGTATATGAATTTCTGTTCATACTACTTGTCATGGATGTTAACATTGACATGTAAATAGGAACGAGTCATTTTGAGGTCATTCGGTCAAAAAAACATGGCTGCCAGCGGCCATCTTGGATTTCAAAATTTGCAACAAAATACAACACGATAACTGCCTGCAGTCAGTTTAGCAATTAGAGTTACATTATTTCTCTTATTCTAAGGTGTTTTAAGCCAAACTCATTGCAAAAACAGTCAAAAGACTTGCATGAAAAAAATAAATTCGTTGCTGAAAAAATTATTCGTTGGTATCATCGACCACCCACCCACCCCGGCATACGTGCCTGGAAATTATTTTGTTCCACCCCCTGGTACTCCTATATAAATAGCACCCACCCCAACGTCACCCATTTGCAAGGCCGGAAACATACGACGTAATAATATTGCTCGAAAATGGCGAAAAGATATCTCACATCGAAGTGTGTATTAATCGCTTTCACCGCCTATATATAAATAACTCAACCAAAACTTACATGTATAACAAATCAACTATGTTTATATCATTTTTGCTAGCTCACTGTAAATCCCGTCCCCATATAAATATGAATATTGAGAAGATATGTATAGGGGCTCAAGTGAATTCGGTCATCATTTTTCTAGACTGTTAAATTTTAACGCCATAATCGAATCTGTACGATATCTGTTTGATTAAGCGATTGGGATAGATCATTAGTCTTATAGCTTGCTTATATATTTGGAAAATATAGAAAAATGAATAGTGAAATGTCGAGAAAATTATGGCGTATGTTTCTGGCCCTGGCGCCACTCTGCTAACTTTGAACCACACCATTAGACTCTCGTTGAAGGATGTCTACATGTATATCTAATTTTTGGTAATAATTGGTGGTATAATGTTTTATCAATCCTCATATCTCAAACCCATTGGCCCTACGTTGCCGCCTTTACAGTCATTAGTTCACTCCCGGATGGTATATACTTGATGTCGGATTAGTTTAAACATATTTTATTTTAACCAATATAATGTAAAAAATTCACGGTATGATGATGAGAGATATTGATGGTTATAATGGGATTTGGCAGTAAGCATAATGCTTATCTTAAGCCATCTCCTACACGTATGAAATAATGAATGGTGACCGTTTCATACAGACAAAACTAGAATGTACATTTCGATGTATATGCATGTCGGATTGAACTGCACATGTCCGATATACCATAATACAGCCCATAAAAACTAGAAAGACACCCCAAGCTGACATATTATTGGTGCCGTATTCGGCCCGTATTAATTCTTGAAAACTGTAATTGTAGTAAGAAATCTTCTCAGATACAAACAAATTTCGAAGTCGCCGAATGAAGCTCGGAAGTAATCGGAACCATTCGACAACAACGATCGGCTGACACGCCAAACTGCCAAAACAATCGCCATGATATCGATAATCGAAAGTAGATTCTTTTCGAACAACAACACAAACATAATAATGTCTCTATTTTTACATTCACATCTCATATGATTTCTAAGTGAAATGTCGACAATTAATTGGCCAATAACAAGGTTTCCACACTGTGTATATGGATTGGTTGCAAACTGAGACGAGAATGGGTATACGCAGCATGCAAACCAATGCACCCAACCGAAATTGACCAATTTCGTCACGCTTCTCAATAGCAATTATTACCAATCATTGATCAGATCAGAATTAACAACGCCGAGACGTATTTTCACAAAAGTAGATCTTTAACGGCATTTGTGTGGGAAAAGTGGTAACCATTTGAGATGGGAATACTGACGCCAAGTTATTATCGTACATCTCATGCAAAAATAGTTTCCTAAATCTAAGGTGGCGGCTAAAAATTGAATAGTCGTCGATATTTGCACATACTAATGTCCACTGTTGTCATACTATCGATACGTATAGACGAAATTATACATATATCATCTATAAGTTCATATACATAAAACGTTTTCAAACGAACAACATAGCTAGTATCTTTTGGAAAAACGAAACCCACAATTAATAATGGCGATGTCATATTTCGTAATCCAATCTCCAGTAAGCACCGATAATGGCCGTAACCGTAATGACTTGCAAGATTCGGAACAATTATCTAAGAACCGAGTCTGACTTGCCGCATCAGAATTAACTGGACCAGCTTTCATATATGTGGCTGGTTAATCTAGCTCGATCTCACCATCAAAGTATTCTACACTTCGTGGGAGAAGGGTCCCTCTAATAAAAACGTTTCAAACAATCAATTTATCAAAATCTAGCGATAAAATATATGCTAAACATGGTTGGCGTCATCTTGAAATAGAAAGGCATACGGTCAGTGAGTATACCAACTTTCAGAAGGACACCTCTGTCCACTCATTTCTCATATAGCATAGGGCTAACCATGTGTACACATTATGATCTTCCCAGTTAGCTAGCAACTTATAAACAGATGGTTTGTCAACTCATAAACTCAGCGAATGCATTGACGTACATGGGCAACACAGGCAGTGTTTCGAAGGTTGCTAGCTTTATCATTCCCTTGGACTGATAGGATCATAGTGTACCCACACTTCTTGGCCATGATCACAAACAGTCATCTCGTCGAAGAGCTCACAGCAAAGAAAAACAATGCACGTAGTGCTAGTTTGCTGACATGTGCCATGATTGCAAAAGCTCAGCAACGCAACAATCCTCTCTCTTACGAAAGCGCATTAGGGCCATCGCCACCCGAAATACAACCGCACTTCAAATATACAAATACACAACTCGTTATAACGACTTGCAAGCAGCTATACATTTTCTACAAAGTCGTTTTAACGACTTGTTTTTATTCCTAAAAGTCGTTATAACGACACCCAACAAATCGTTATAAAGAGTTCTGGCTGGTCTTCTTGTTGAACATGTCACCCTTGTGTTTATGGCATTCATATATATTTTTAACCATATCGACTACTGCCCAGCGCGAGGATGATAACAACGGATACTGTCAAATTCGTCGTCTTCAAGACAACACCCAGTTATGGACGAAGGCTTACACAGTAGTATACCCACAGGTGCACGCCTGATCCAGGTGTTCAAAAAGCTTCCAAAAACGGGTGTGAACATACAATGATAACACACAAAGAAAGCAAAGAGTGAGATCCTACATGTATCTGGAACCTACCTGGTGGAGGGGCGTTGCAGTTCATGATCCTATGTCGTTTTCACTAGCATGACGCATTGCATGCCCGCAGACTAGCATCGCGTGTATTCTTGTTATCTGCTGGGAACTCTTCGACGAGACCAGTGCTGGACGTCACACACAGTGTTTAGTATCATGGTCACGACGTGTGAGTGCATTATGCATTATGGTATTCTACGACATTAGAAGAGAGACATCCGTCAAAAGTTGGGCCAACAACCTTCGAAACCCCATATCAGTTGTCCAGGTGCGGCAACTCAGTAAAGTATAAATGTATGCAGTTGTCGTGACAATAATGTTCACTGACGTGAACATCGGCGATTTTCGACGATTTTTACATTTCTGGTCGCATGTTGGCCGCAATCTTTGATAGGGTGAATATTCATCAACTCACGTATAACAGGGATTATCACCCAGGTATCTCCTACACACACATATATACACACGCCCACCCTCACACGCACCCTCACACACACCCTCAGATATATATATATATATATATATATATATATATATATATATATATATATATATATATAGGGCACATATGCATGGGTGGAGTTATGATAACAATAACACCCAGTGATTCGAAACACACATTGCGTTATTAGGGCCTATTCGGATTATACCGGCATTTGCAAAACAAAACGTGATATTGGGCAAAAATATTCATCGGTCACCATCTTGGCCGCCATATTGGATTTTTGGCTAATATGTAAAAGTTGTATATTAGCATAACGAATCGAGTGAAAAATAAAACCGCATGTTATTTTATATTAACTATAATGGCGATCAAAGAAGCGTGGTGCATATCAAGGAAACTGGCCGCCATGGTGGACGCCATCTTGTCCGGAAAAAGCAAAATGGACGCGGTAGACAATGGACGCGCGGGAATTTTCTCTCTCTTGTTTTTAGCGATAAAAAGTTAAATTATGTGGTCTAAATGATATTATATTTGCTAAGTTGTGGTGTGATAGTGTATGTTTCATTCGGATTAAGTTGTTATGTGTGAAAATGAGTAGTTCTAAGGAATTCACTGTTTGCTTTGACCGAGAGGAATTCGAACGGCTGAATGGGCGGGATGTTCTCACACGAGTAAGCCAGGTAGTGAAGATCGAGGACATAGCTGCTATCCAGGTAACGCAAAAATATTGCCTAATAACGCTGAATTGTTCATCGGCAAAGAATTCTCTTCTTGACAATGGGTTTCGCATTTTCGGGAGATTTATTAGACTAAATGAAGTTGGAAATGACATTATAAATATCACAATTAGAGACGCCCCATACTGGATAACTGATTCATCTTTAATTGAGGTATAATCTAAATATGGGACAGTGTATGATAATACAGTCAGACGTGGGAAATATGCAGAAACTGATGTCGAGAATGGTATAAGACATATCCAGCTAAAACACTGCACTGACGACATTCCTAATGCGATTACAATAGGCGAGGAAACGCTTCGTCTGTTTTCGCCAAAAACCAAGGCTTTGTGTAAATTACCCGAGTGGCACAAATTTAAAACTAACATTACTTTGTTGGCCGAAATATGGGGTAGGGTTCTCTATTCCGAAGGTTCATTATTCCGAAGGTTCGCTATTCCGAAGGTTCATTATTCCGAAGGTTCCCTATTCCGAAGGTTCATTATTCCGAAGGTTCGCTATTCCGAAGGTTTTCTATTCTGGGCGTATTTAACCAGAAATGAATCAAAATTTGCACCCCACCACAAAAACCACACGAGGAATGAAAAATACGATTACGCTAGTATTCATATATATAGTACATTTATACGTCCACTTCTAATTCCCAAATTTTCCTAGATATCGGTTATTGATAGCAAGAAAAGAGTATCAGTTTATCGTTCATTATGGAAAGTTAAAAACACGATGACTGAAATAAACTACATGTAAGAGATATAGTTTTTCCGAACTGGCAATCTGTATTTGAAAAAAAAACACATCAACATTAAAGGCCCACTTAATTTTCGAACCCCCAGATCACATATATAAAATATATGCCACTATATATACCATTTGAAATATGAAGCTCTAGCTCTAACACTGTATTATCAGCTTATCCGGTGTAATGTACTGTGAACATATTGTTTTTGTTGAGTTAACGCAGGGTTAACTACTTGTTTTTGTGCTTAATGTTCATCTGGTTTTGTTGCGCAAAGTAAAATGTATTATTTTCAATGGAGGGGGGTAACTCTATATTTTAAAGATAATGTTATTCCCCTTCAATTGAAAATACATTAGGTTGAATTCTGTTGCATTCTGAGAGCCATGACATATAACGGGGGAATCTTTTTATGATTTAAGATGTTTTCTATTTCTCTAGGGGCATCTTCTGATACAGACGTTTGGAATGGTGATGAACTATATATAGTGTTTTAATCATATTTTATGGCATAGATTGTGTTTAAAACCTGATATCAAGGCACTATCAAAAATAGCCGATGACTCGAAAATTAAGTGGGCCTTACAATTCAATACAAATTCACAATTGCAGTTAGGTTCAACTCATACCCGTCTATTCAACGACATTCTGCTTCGCAGTATTCATTAAGAGTTATAGTCCCGCTGTTTATAATCCCTCCTTTAGCTAGCGTATTGTTGCCTGTAAGATTATTGAGATATAACGCCACACGCGATGACATCAAATCACTTGGAAAGAGCAATTGTGTGGGCTGCCTGGCGTGAATATGTATTGGAAAATAACGTCATACGTAATGACATTAAATCTCAAGGAAACCCGCGAAAAAATAAAAAATAACATTTATTGTTTCAATGTTTTAAGTTATTTCCTTCATAAAAAAGAGTCTTCGTGATAAAGAACCCTCTCAATACTTGAAAATAGAATTAACCTTTAAAAACAAATCTTCGGAATAGCGAACCTTCGGAGTAGTGAACCTTCGGAATAGTGAACCTTCGGAATAGTGAACCTTCGGAATAGAGACATGTTCCCGAAATATGTTTTATGTAAATATTGATAACTAAAATAACACAATCATACATACAACACAATTCTCACATTTGACAAATACATGGACAAACACATGTAAGCGAAACAAAATAAATAAGACAGATACATATCATGCATTAAATGAATACATTTACTACTGTATAAACCTGCATAGTTGAATATATTTTTGGTTTTTAATAATTATTCTTCTAATTGGGTTGGATAATTTTATAGGGTGGGTAAAACTTAGTGCGACCGCACCTATCGGCGAATCATGTATTGTGTACAAAAGAACAATGACAGCGATTCGTATTTCGCGGGAATTTTCTTAGACCAATCAAAAGCTGCCATTTGTAGGTCAGTTACAATTAGTCACTATTTCCAAATTATTCTTGTTAATTAACTATAACCATTCGTTGTTATTTTATCACGAATTAATGTGATCCAAGTAATAAAGTTCTTTTCTAATTTATTTAATCACTTTTTATTTCATCCAATCGTTCCGTTTTTATACAATACATGATTCGCTAATGTACTTCCGGCTGACACGCCCACTCTCCACTTCCGGGAAAATATGCAGCGAGCATGGTAAATTTCGACCACAGATTTGTTATTCCTCGGGTAATTAGCCATTTTAATTCGGTATCTTTGATACCGAAATAAAATAACATAATTACCCGAGTGGCACAAATTTAAAACTAACTTTACTTTGTTGGCCGAAATATGTTTTATGTAAATATTGATAACTAAAATAACACAATCATGCATACAACACAATTCTCACATTTGACAAATACATGGACAAACACATGTAAGCGAAACAAAATAAATAAGACAGATACATATCATGCATTAAATGAATACATTTACTACTGTATAAACCTGCATAGTTGAATATTGACCAATTCTTGGCCTAAGAGGCCACCAAATCGTAGGTGCCAAAAAAGAGCGCACACTACTGAAGTAGCTTACATGAATATCTCTTTATGTTCTATACCGTAAAGAGCCTTAATGACTATTAGATGTAGGTCTTTATTAGAAAAAGTTGTCAGCCGTCTCAGAATGAGGGAAAAAGTCCACAACTCCCCGGGACTCACCAAGTGGTTTCCGGCCCAGGGCAGTTGGGAGTGATTGCTGAACTAACCCTTGAAAATTCAGTCATTCACAAAAAAAGTCTCATTCTAAGCCTGATGACATCACTCCATCTAATCATTACCCATCATTTTCATAACGTATTATTATCTCTCAATTTATATTGTTTGAGCACTTGTATAAAAAAAGTTCTTCAATTGCCTTGTACCTTCAAAATTTAAATGTAATCCACCATCGCTTCTAGCAAAAAACCTATGTTTTGGCATTCCATCTTTCATAAATGGTTTATATGAACTAACATATTCTACCACTCTTTCATCGTCTAATGCTATATTTCTCAATTTGGCATTACAATCTATAACCAGCCTATTTGACTCTTCAAAGTCTTGGCAAAATGGAAGATATAACAACTCTGAATTTCTTGATTTTGAAAAGCGATGCCAACATATTGCTATATGCTTCTTCAAAATCCTTTACAGACATATGTTCTGCAACATTGTTAGTGCCCACATGAATTAGTATAAGATCAAATTTTGCCAGTTAATCCCTTTTTGAATTGAGATGCCAATTTAGCTTTCCTATTGTGACTCCCCTTATACTGCATACTTCTGTGTAATCGATACCTTCTATGTATTTAACTATGGAGTCCCCCAGTATCAAAACCGACCTGATGCCCATCTGACCTGTAAAAGAAGGCTACATTTAAAATTCATCTTAACTTTGAATTTTTGTGGTTCAGTCAAAGAGTTTCTTTTTAACCCAATCAGTGACATATCAAGGATACTAATAAGAGATCTATATTAACATTCTATATTTTCTCAACCATTTTTTGGGTAACTGATAATCTGTCCTTTAGTGTAAATTCCAAATAGATTTTATAGGCATCACTAATCCAGTTTCCATGCAACTGAATGAGTTCAGCCGAAACTCCAGACTGAAAGGCATATAAGGCCCCACCCCTTCTCAGTGAATGTGATGAGAATAATTCAGACTATTCTCCAATCTATCAAGTCTGTCACGTAAAAACTGAGTAAAGTAGTTGTAGGTAATTGGTACCAGACCTTTCCCAGTCTTTCTAACAAATGCTGGGCTTTTACCGACCGTTTTTACAATATTCACCATTCTATTATATGCTGAAACTGGACAAAGAATATGTCCATGGATGGCAACTAAAGGTATTGTTAATTCTTTTTCTCCAAATTGGATAGTTTTTGATCATCCAAATTTTACTAGCAAAAAGTGGTTTTCAACTGTTATATCTTCTCGTTTCAGCACTTTATTCAAATCAAATTTACTGATTGAATCTACCACTAAATTTGATTTTCTAGCCATCAGAAAAAATCCAAACAACATTATGCACCACATTGTTGTGTGTAGCGGATTATTGAAATCAATAATTTGTGCTACTTTTCTCAAAAATTCAACTGTGATTGGACTTGCTCTCTTTGGCAATTAAGGTTGCCGTCTGGCAATACCCTTCAGTACTAATTTCAATGAATAAGATTCTACAGCCTCGCAATCTAAATTTAACATGGCATGCAGAGTTTTTACTCCAGAAATATAATTTTTTACTTATGTGACACACTTGAAAGACCTGCTAAGAAACTGTGCATAATAATTAAGCACATTTTCTTCAACCGGAAATGGATCAAATTTGAAATAAAAACAAAATTGTAAGAATGTTTTGAACTGAGTCTCTAAATTACTGTAAGTTCCTTTCGCGAAGGCTGAACATCGTGAAACCTTTGTTTCTTTGGCCAATTTTCTTAGTTGTTCGTCTGAAATTTACCATGTATTAGAAAAATTGAATAACCTTTGTGGAATTTCAATTTCCTTATACAAGCCATGTGTATCATTTATGAATCTTGTCTTATACTGTGCATCTAAGTACTACCTTGACAATGAGTCTGCCAATCTATTCTGTTCACCTGGATAATATTCAGCCCTAATCTGGAATTCATAAATTGCTGCTACATAGCAAATTTCTCTTAAGCATTTTTGATGAAAAATATCCTTTGTAGCACCTGAATTCAACACAGAAACTGTTGATTGATTATCACAATAAACTAATATTCTTTTGCCAGTGAAGGATTTGCCCCATAAGCCCACTGATACAACAATTGCAAGCAATTCGAGAGCATTGATATGTAATTTCTGGTTAAGAATGTGAATCGGAAACTGTGCATGAAAACATTGACATCCATAAATCCCACCAATGCCCACTAGACACGAATCTGTCGCTAATATGGCATATTCTTGACTCCAATTATCATAAAACATCATTGATACTCCATTGAAGTTTGGCAGAAACAATGATCACCACTTTAGATCTGATTTTATTTCAGTTGGGATATTGATTTTCTTGTTGGGTTTAGATGAATCCAAAGTTCGTAACCAATTTAACAATCGGGAAACAAATAACCTTCCTGGTTTTACACAATTTGATACAAAATTCAGCTTTCCCAACAGACTTTGTAATTCCTGCAATGAAGCATTCGGCTTGATTAACAATTCATCTACTAACTGTAAAAATATTTCATGGAGTCTCTCTTTTGTTATTGTTAATGATTTCTGAACAGTATCGAATTGTACCCCAAGGAATACCATTTTTGTGGACGGTGCACAAGCTTTTGATTTTGATTCCTCCAATCCACATTTCTCCATTATGTTACCCAGCAATTGGAATGAGCTTTCTGCCTCATTAGCTATCTGTGCCGATGCCATATCATCCAGATAGTTTATAATTGTGATTCCATCCTTAAGAGCTATGAATGCAAATGCATTCGAAACTCTCTGAAAAATGTATGCACTTGATCTCAAACCCATTGTCAACACATGATCAAAGTATAATTTTTCTTGGAATTTATATCCCAGGAGATGGATATCCCCT
The DNA here is from genome assembly GCA_032622095.1 of Siphonodentalium dalli. NCBI lineage: Eukaryota > Metazoa > Mollusca > Scaphopoda > Gadilida > Siphonodentaliidae > Siphonodentalium > Siphonodentalium dalli. The sequence goes on from CP136067.1 coordinate 44,140,468, forward strand.
GGACAACAAGGTATTTGTCTGTACGCTCTTCGTAAGTCCCTTCTCCACATTAATACAGTTCCATTTCCTTGAGATTTGATTAACTCTACTAGATCATCAACTGTTGGATACTTAATTGTGATGTTTTCCCCCATATATGTATCTTTGGGAATAAATGAGTTCATTGAGTTATTCGGAGGAAAACTTAGATGCAAAATTATCCTCCGCTCAACCGAGTATTTCTTTGAAACCGTGTTGAGCGGGGATAACACCACCTTTGATTTGAATGGATTGTCAGAAAAGGGGCCTATCACTGCCTTGTTTTCTATCTCATTTTTCAGATAGTTTTCAATTTCTAACGCGTGTTCCACGCCCCTTTGTGGTTCATTGTGTGTTTAAATTTAATTTGCTCTACGTTCCCTTCAAAATTAATAGGGAATCCATAATTCAAGAATTTAAGGATTTCCCTATCATTGTAACCATATAAGAATTCTTGAATGTATTCTATATTTAACCTTGAATAAATTGGAATCTTACATCCAAGCGCAATACAACTTAGTGCGACCGCACCTATCGGCGAATCATGTATTGTGTACAAAAGAACAATGACAGCGATTCGTATTTCGCGGGAATTTTGTTAGACCAATCAAAAGCTGCCATTTGTAGGTCAGTTACAATTAGTCACTATTTCCAAATTATTCTTGTTAATTAACTATAACCATTCGTTGTTATTTTATCACGAATTAATGTGATCCAAGTAATAAAGTTCTTTTCTAATTTATTTAATCACTTTTTATTTCATCCAATCGTTCCGTTTTTATACAATACATGATTCGCTAATGTACTTCCGGCTGACACGTCCACTCTCCACTTCCGGGAAAATATGCAGCGAGCATGGTAAATTTCGACCACAGATTTGTTATTCCTCGGGTAATTAGCCATTTTAATTCGGTATCCTTTGATACCGAAATAAAATAACACAACACTGCGGTGATTGCCATTAATTTATCCGATGAGCTCAAACATATCAGGCGTACTTGTGGCCGCTGTTTCAGTAAAAACCACCCGACATGGGGTCAATACTATGAACAATTTTATACCTGTAAATACAAATTGTATTTATTAATTTGTAATTACAAATTTGTGTTAACTATCACAGTGGTTTCATAGTACAGGGAAAATTTAGCCGTATTATTGTGATACCTTAGACAGGTCGAGAGGTGAAACCCCTAAAACGCAGCTGTAAAACTTAGAAAAAACTAACTCACCACTCTGCTCCCATTCACCCGTTATCAGTGTTATCTGAATACCAGTTCAAATTAGACGGACATGTATATAGAGCTAAAATATCTGACAACAATTTATATGGGGAAGTTACAAGTATAGGTTATAACCCCCTTGGGTATCTGTACAAGAAATATAGACCAAGCCGCGAAGCGGCGCGGTCTATATTTCTTGTACAGATACCCAAGGGGGTTATGACATATTTATAAAACGGTTCACACCCCAAGGCAAACACAATTGAGCCACATTCTATTCGACGATTACCTATCAATTACCATTCAATTAAAAGTTAATTGAATTGATTGTGGTGTTACATATTCCTGTTGAATAATTAGTCAAATGTTCGATGACAATCGGCTCACTTGGGTCTGCATTATATATCAGCATTGATAAATCATTTTGTGTCCGAATTTGAGAACGTTTATACTGACTACGTGTTTCTTGATAAAACAGATTCTACGTTGTGACGATTTTTTATTTATTGTCTATATATATTTGATGATTATTTCTATTTTGATATGCCGTGACGACAAATTCAAATTAGTTTATTCTCATTCATCATCATGATATGATATATAGAGATCACAAATATACATGTAATACAATAGGTATAAAAGAGGTATGGCGTTGATACTAACAAATAAGTACATATCTTCTAACGTTTACATATCAGGAATATGGTCATATAGGGAAGGATCGTGCTGTTTAAGTTACTCAAAAGGGGGGTTGGAATGGGTTGTGTTGTGTTGGGAGCGGTGAACTCGTCAAGTGGACGTTCGTCTTATATAATTGCTTAATTTATGTAGGACAGTCACATTGTTGGAGTTTAATAGGAGAACAAAACGGTATGTACTAGGATTCTCGGTCACTGAAACTGGTATATTTCGTCTACGTAAGGAACTCCAGTAAGTACATTCCATTAAGTGGTGATATTCGTCACCTAATGAATTAGTCCTACATAAGTTACAATATCTTTTATTCTTGTCAATGTTAAGCCATGATCCTGTTTCTATTGGTAGGCGATGGTTTCTACAGCGATATCTCATTAAAGTAATCACGTCGTTTCTTGTTAACTTATATAAGTAAGGTTCAGTACCAAAAAAAAAATTGTAAATTCTATAGGTCGAACATTTACCAAGTGAATTCACCTTTAATTTCCAATCGTAGATAAATTTTTCAGTTAAGGTTCGTTCGACTGATTCTTTAACATGCGCTGGTTCGAATTCTTCGGTGCCCTGTATAATCCAATAATAAGATAAACCCGTGGTATTCAGTATAGCTTCTATATGACTTAACCAGGGGTGACTCCATTCTTTTGAATACTTGCTAAGTAAATAGTAGTATAGTGTTTGCGTTATTTTAGGTTTGTTCGAATTAATTAATTTTGCCCAGTAGTAAACCATTCTGGTGTCGATTCTGGTGACAATAAACTGTTTCAGCTGTTTAAGTTATTTTTCGCCTTGTTGTCATAATGGAATTATCGTTCAGAACACAGGAGACAATGTGCCGCTAGTGTTCGGACTAGGAAGTGAAACTATTCCACATTAATTGCATGAAGTTTGTTTGATGAAATATCACCGGCATTCATAACAAAAGACGCAAGCAAACCTGTGTATAGTGTCTGTATTTTCGGCGCATGTATATATACAGTTTGTGAAATTTTCTCAATGTATCATTCTGAAGATCATTATGTGATTATTGTGAATTATACATTCGAAACAGGTTTGGATCTCGTTCAGTTTACGTCCAATCGCCGCCCCTCTCGATAGACAAAAACATATTCAACCAAAAGTGTTGGGTCCCAACCCATGCAGACCACCCCTATATGTCCGCTAATAATGGAATGATCCGTGTTTTAACTTCCCAAGTGACTGGTGCGATCATTATCATGGCGCATTGTTAGAATTAAACACCTACCGGTCCGATCTTCTTTCAGCTTACTATCCAATTAATGTCAATTTCTGTGTGATATTTAGCTCAAGTCTGTATTTTGGCCCCGTTGAAATACAGATTCATACAAGAAATATTGTTCATGAATTGGAGCAATTTGATTGGCCGAGGGGTGTGAACCGGTTTATAATTGGAGATATCTGTAAATACAAAGAACACGTACTATTTGTGATTTATGTTTGTAATCGTAGGCAGGGATGTGGCTAGAGGGTCTCCGCTGGGGGGTGTCCACCTTGGGAATTTCCAACTGCACCCCCCCCCCTTGAGTAGGAATCATACCAACTCAACTTTTTGCATAATTCCATTTGCACCCCCCCCCCCCTTGAGTCGGAATCACACCAACAGAACTTTTTGCATAATTCCATTTACACCCCCCCCCCCTTTGTACCTCATGCTCAGGCCTAATTTCCTATATATTCATAAGCCATGCTTCTATTTTCCCAGTATGAGAACATTAAGATATTTTAACCTGAAAATTGCCCCAAAAAAAACAACTAGTGATCTAATTCCAGACAAATGCACACAGCTACCGACAACAGACCAGGAAACACCGGGCCGACCATGGTTGTTTGGCCCGGTGTGAGAAAATTTTGAAATCTATACAAGAAAATCTCAAATCCTAGTGTTGGAAATTTCAAACCTCATGCTCCCCCTCAGGTTGGAAATTTCTTCAAGTGATGACCATTTATGTCTACAAGTTTGACCAAATGTAGTAAAATATTGTTTTGCTAAACTATTTAGCAGTTTTGTATTGGCCATGCGGATGGGGCAATGACACACCGGGCCGACCATGGTTCGGCCCGGTGTGCGAAAATTTTGAAATCTGAACAAGAAAATCGCAAAATCCTAACATCTAGACTAGCCTCAAGCCTTCCTACTGTTGGAAATTTCAAACCCTACACCCCCACTTAGGTTGGAAAATTTCCAACTGATGACAATTCCAATGACAATGTTGACCAATTGTATGACAATATTGTTTTCTTAAATTAACTAGAAGTTTTTGACTGGCCACGGGGGAGGGACCAGGACACAAGCTTTCCAAGTGTTGGAAATTTCCAACCTGTCACCCCCTAAGGTTGGAAAATACAGATTCATACAAGATACCTATTGTTGGTGTGAAATTTCGTTGTGGCAGGTATGAAATTTCCAACTATTGAAAATATAGTTCTCTGCTGGGGGGGGGGGTGAGACACCCCCACACCCCCCCCCCTCTAGCCACATCCCTGATCGTAGGTTCATAGTATTGGCGGAATGATAAATTGTTATTTCTTACAAACAATTGTAGATTCTTAGAAAGAAAAAGTTTCATAGTATTGACCCCTGGAAGTGTGTGAACGAGATTCATTGTCGATTTTGTCTTATGCCTGGCCATTAAGTAGGTCAATGTGTCAAACGGTGGCAAACGTCTGACACAGCTCCAAAGCCAGACAGACCTAATCCGGGGATTAACCGGGACCGCGAGACAGCACGTGACCAGGGTTACACACAGGAGACAGACGACGATAACACTAGAAACGTGGATAAACACAACGATGACTATACATGGATGTTCCAGAAAATGAAACCGACAGACAGGTTGAGCATACTGATGAAAATGACAAGCAGACCGAGCCTACTGACGTTACGAACAAGGACGAAACAATTCAAAACGAACAGGACATACTAATTGATACAATATTCATAGGTGCAAGTAACCTCCGTGACGTGCATGCTAACATTCCGTCCGCTAAAATGTTCCAAGTATCAGGTACTCAAACTGTGGATATCTTAAACATTTTGAAACGCATTGAGCAGGACAAATCAGTTGTTCCCAATCTTGTCACCAGTGTAACTGCATCTAGGCACGAATGACATTACCCGTTGCAAAGATGTAAACGAGATTCAGGTGCGTTTCGTGAAAATAATTCCAACGCTAACCAGTTTTTTCCCGAGCGCTAAATTAAAATTTCCAACTGATGACCATTTCTGTCAAAATTTTTGACAAAAAATAGGAACATATGCAAATATTGGTCGAAAAACAATAAATTCCTCCCAATAAATTGTTTTATAATCAAACTACAAGAACATTTTCAACCTATTGTTGGTGTGAAATTTCGTTGTGGCAGGTATGAAATTTCCAACTATTGAAAATATAGTTCTCTGCTGGGGGGGGGGGGGGGGTGAGACACCCCCACACCCCCCCCTCTAGCCACATCCCTGATCGTAGGTTCATAGTATTGGCGGAATGATAAATTGTTATTTCTTACAAACAATTGTAGATTCTTAGAAAGAAAAAGTTTCATAGTATTGACCCCTGGAAGTGTGTGAACGAGATTCATTGTCGATTTTGTCTTATGCCTGGCCATTAAGTAGGTCAATGTGTCAAACGGTGGCAAACGTCTGACACAGCTCCAAAGCCAGACAGACCTAATCCGGGGATTAACCGGGTGCGCGAGACAGCACGTGACCAGGGTTACACACAGGAGACAGACGACGATAACACTAGAAACGTGGATAAACACAACGATGACTATACATGGATGTTCCCGAAAATGAAACCGACAGACAGGTTGAGCATACTGATGAAAATGACAAGCAGACCGAGCCTACTGACGTTACGAACAAGGACGAAACAATTCAAAACGAACAGGACATACTAATTGATACAATATTCATAGGTGCAAGTAACCTCCGTGACGTGCATGCTAACATTCCGTCCGCTAAAATGTTCCAAGTATCAGGTACTCAAACTGTGGATATCTTAAACATTTTGAAACGCATTGAGCAGGACAAATCAGTTGTTCCCAATCTTGTCACCAGTGTAACTGCATCTAGGCACGAATGACATTACCCGTTGCAAAGATGTAAACGAGATTCAGGTGCGTTTCGTGAAAATAATTCCAACGCTAACCATTTTTTTCCCGAGCGCTAAATTAAACTTGTGTAGCATTCCGCCACGAAAAGGTTTGGGCAGGAGAGTCCATGTATTTAATGACAATACCGCCAAGGTAAATGGATTTCTCTCCGAACTCCTGAAGGGCATGGATAAGTTTTCCTTTGTCGACAACGACGAAATTTTCACGCAGAAAGGTACTGTTAGAAAGGTCCTCTTTGATACAGATAACTCATCTGGTGTTCACCTCAGCCCGAAGGGTAAATAGGTTTTAGCTGAGCGCCTATGTGAGGTGGCTGAGCGAAAACGCCGACGTATTGGCGACCAACAGAGAGGCCCAGACACAAAAGCCTCTAAATTTAATTGATATATGCCAGGGATTGCCATTGCAGGCATGTCCCACAATGACACGAGTGTGCATCCATGTTTGACTATGAAATTGAAACGTTACAAGTCTTATGATCATAGAGATACTAGGGAGTTCCCCGTCGACACAGATTTGAATTTCAAGATGGTTAATAATCATGTCACACATTCGTCCGATTATGACTCACAACAACGTCCCATATCCGGTGAAAAAGCGGGAAGTTTTGATTCGTTACCATATTTTATGAGTCCTGTTCATGCGAATAAATATTTAACAAGACTAGTGGCGATAAAGCCAGTTATGATACAACGGATATTTGTTCCGAAACCTACATCCACGCGGATCATCCCGGGTCATCTATCAATGATCATAAGAGTACATGGTTCAACAACGAAACGATAGCTCTTGATTCAAATACTCACGAAAGACTAGCCATGTCCATTTATCATTTGAAACAACATTTTTGCTGTTTTGACCCTATGTTGAACCATAGCATTAAAGCAGGTCACCCCTTGACAGGCAAGGTAAACTGTGCAGACCATATTTATAATGAATCACATAACGCGACATACATGGTAGATTCAAATAAGAAATGAACGGTGGTTTCAATGTGGTCATGGGGTTTTGACCGCGAGAAAAAATCAGCAAACTGCATGAACCCCGAAGGTGTTCATGCGGAGTTTGCTGATTTTTTTTAACGCGGTCAAAACCCCATGACCACGTTTAATCCGCCGTTTATTATTTATATTTATATACTTAAATTCATTATGAACTAGGATTGTATGTCTTTCCCACTATTTATTCATCTATTTAAACGAACGCATGGAGTTCAGTTCAGACAGTTCGAATCCTTGTTTTTTGGAAAACCAAACATTTTGAGAATCCGTTCATGGAGAACGGAAGAAACGCAATTTCACAGTAAAGTATACACATATGACAAAATGTCTTTGTTTAGCTGGTAACTAACGTAGACGTGTTGATTTCAAGAATGATTAATATCTGAAACTAACAATTAACCCTTTACCCAACAGAACGACCCTGTGCCAATGCATTCTCTTATATATGCGAGTCGACCATAGGTCGCCTCGCATATATAAGAGAATGCATTGGCTTAACACATTAAAAATTATTAAATTGTTAAAGAATGTAAGAACAAATGTTAAAAAATGGTAAAAAGTGTTAAAAAAAGATTTTTTTTAGGCCAATGCATTCTCTTATATATGCGAGGCGACCTATGGTCGACTCGCATATATAAGAGAATGCATTGGCACAGGGCTAACTGTAACTATCACAATGTGGTCAAGGAGCCGGTTCCAATGATATCCATATTTGTATGGTTCTATTGAGACAGACCGAAGATATTTTAGGCTGTTGAAGCTTTATTTGGCCGGTTTTGGCCGGTTTGTTGGGTAAAGGGTTAAGTTTCGGCTGCGGATAAGAAATTGACAACACGCCGTTCTACCATAATGATATATTTATGAGGTTCGGGGGAATATTTGTAGCGGCAAGGAAAATGATAAAACTCTATTGAGTAGCTCGTTTTTTTTAACATCAAGGGTCAGTAACACCGAGCAACAACACTGATTATAGACCGAACAAATTTCTTGCCAAATCCGGACGTACTAGATATTCAAGCAGTCGGTAATGTCCGACAATCCCCGGTGATTTCCGGGACCAATGTGTTCATAAACCTATGAACGACATTGGAATTAAGTGACGTCACGTTACGTTCATAGGTTTATGAACGCATTGAATAAGGGGGCGTGTCTAACGTAACGCTATGGGGAAATCGGAAGAGATATCAGGTGTATGTAAATATTAAGAGGTATTGATGATATCAACATAAGCACATGTTCATTCACTGAAAATAACATTGCATGTTTTTCTGAGGACGATGCAGATGTTGATTATGACGACGATGAAGATACGGATGAGGGTAATGATGTTGACAAAGTTGATGGTGAAGATATCGAAAATTATAGTGATGAAGATGTAAATGACGATGATCATGGTGATAATGGTGATGATGACGGTGATGATAACGCTGATGACGATGATGATGATGATGATGATGACAATAATGATAATAATGATGGCGACGATCACGGTGACGATGTGGGCGATGATGATTATGCCGATTACGATAACGAAGCTGATGATGATGACGACGGCGACGATGATGATTATGATGATGCTGGTGATAGTGAGGACGGAGACGATGTTAACAATGACCGCGACGATACGGAGAAGGTAAAGATATTAGCCCTCAATGTTGGCAGTTGACGTAAGCGCCTGCTTTACCCAGAGTTCATTTTATTATTGAACGAATTTGATATTATTTGCCTTTTGGAAACGAAGCTATTCGCAGGGGAGGTAATTGATATACCAAACTTTGACGTTGTGTCCCAGAGAGGAAGACCAAATTCAGGTAACAGTCGGGCAGGAGGATTACTTGTAGCGACAAACAAGTTATCGGATATTAAAGTAAAAAGCATCGATTGTACTATGGATAATATGTTTTGGGTTAACATTTTAGCCCCTGGGAACATTAACTCGCGATGTCTTCTTATTGGCATCGTTTACATTCCTCCGGAGAACACAAAGTACGTGAATATTAACTGGAATGCAGAACTAGAGGGGGAGCTTTTAAATAAGCGTGAACCCGGTGTGGATATACTCCTAGTTGGTGATTTTAATGCCCACACATCGCGTTTAGATGATCGCGTTGAGTTAATAGCCGATTCCCATCCTGAAATCACCAACCCCTTCTTATGCGAGTATATGTTCGACTCTGAGATAAAGGCCACATTTGATATTCCCGAGAGAGCTACCGAAGACGCGGGTAAAGCTAACTCATTCGGTTATAAACTAATCCACACTTGTCATTATGGAAATATGTATATACCGAATGGTCGCGTCGGTAAAGATGCGGGAATTGGAAAACGAACCTGCCGCGATGCAAGCTTGGTCGACACGCTATTGGGTAATAATCTATTTTTTACTATGTTAAAGATTTTGAAGTATTAGAGTTCTATCCCCTCTTTTCTGACGTCCACTGTGGCATTAGTATAGAGTTGGCATTACAACCGCTGAGTATTACCCACAACGTTGACATGGCGAATGATAACACGAGCTCTTGTTTGGGGCCTAGGATAAAACCGTGGGACAGTGGGAAGTCAGAAGAGTATTTGCAGCACGTCAAAAATTGGTATAAATAATTTGGCCCAACTGACTTTTCGTATTTTATCCGAATCGGCGATTGATACATTTTGAATTTATCGTCAACGCGACAAACTATCAAAACCAATAGGAACTCCAGACCAAAGGTTGTTCGATTATAAACGTCGAAAATCCCGAAAACAGTTCAATTCTGCTCGAAAACGGTACAGCAAATGTAAGTCGCAAGCCAACAGAATTGACCTGAGACGGGTGAGTAAACAGTATAAGAAAACGATGGACACAAAACGGTCCGAACTGCTTTCACGATGCAATAAAGAATTGCGGGAACTTCCCAAGAAGTCGACGACTGCATTTTGGAATACATTCAAAAGATTTACAAAGAATAATGTTAATAAAACTGATGACCCGATCAGTTTAAATACCCTATTTGAACAATTTAAATCCTTGCATGATTCAGATGCGGAAACAGATTTTAATTGTTTGATTGGTAGTATGGAAGAACTCGGATGTACATATCACCTGAACTTACCAATTATTTCAGAAGAAATTTCCACTATTGTTAGGGGTCTGAAATCGAACAAGGCTGCGGGTCCAGATAAAGTGAATAACTGTTACATTAAAGCCACACTCGATATGCTACTACCATTTTATAATAAGCTGTTCAATTTGGTTCTTGACACCGGATTTTTCCCTGATATTTGGACAACCGGTATGATTAAGCCCTTATACAAAACTAAGGGTGATAGACTATGTCCAGACTCTTATAGAGGTATAACCTTATTGAGCTGTATCGGTAAGTTATTCACCGGTATCATCAACAATAGACTTAGTTGTTATGTAGAAGATAACAACATATTGAAAGATAATCAATCCGGTTTTAGACACCATAGACAATATCTTTATTTTGTACAGTCTGACAGAAATTTATTTACGGAACGGGCGAAAACTCTATTAGGCCTTTATAGAGTTCAAAAAAAGCATTTGACACTGTTTGTAGGCAGGGCCTATGGGTCAAGCTGTTAAGAAATGGCATAAACGGTAGGATCTTCAATGTTATTCGTAATATGTATCAATCAACCAAATCTTGCGTATTGAAAGGTGATTTAAGATCTGAGTATTTCCCCTCTAATACTGGTGTTAAACAAGGAGATAACTCGTCACCTTTACTCTTTTCTATGTATTTGAATGACCTTGAAGATTTTTTAGATAGTTGCGCTCTTGATGGACTCAAATATTTGAATGATCAAGTCTCTGAACAGATTGGTTGCTACCTCAAACTCGGGTGTGTATTGTATGCTGATGCCACCGCTCTATTGGCGGATAATACTACAGATATGCAGAGATCGCTTGACGCATTCGCAGACTATTGCGAATCGTGGGAGCTTTCCATCAACACACAAAAGACAAAGGTCGTGGTATTTGGCAATAAACGTCTCCAAATACTCCCAAGGTTCAACCTATGTGGCAACGAACTCGATATTGTTGACGAATTTACCTACCTCGGTATTGATTTGTTCTTTAACGGTATATTTTGCCGAGCAGTCAAACAAACTAGGACAAACGCTATAAAGGCGATGTATGCGCTACTGTCGAAAGTACGGAATCTTCATTTATCTATCGATTTGTCTTTGAGACTTTTTGACTACCTAGTCCAACCTATTTTATTGTACGGTTGTGAAATTTGGGGATTTGAAAATATTCGCCATATTGAGACGGTACACCTTGCATTTTGTAAATCATTGACGAATATGAAAAGCAGCACCCCAAGTTATATGGTTTATGTCGAATTAGGCCGATGGCCACTATCTATCGAGATCAAGAAGAGAATGATCTCATACTGGTGTCGAATTGTCAAGAAATATAATGGTATCACATCAGTACACTATAAATTACTGTTAGAAATGCACAAAAATAAACATGTAAGATATATTGATTATATTTCAGGACTTATCCAATCTGCGAATCTAAATGATAACTGGGATAACCAAACTCCTCTATCATGCAGCTCCTTTAGAAGTTTTAATGCAACACTAATTGAAGAGTTTAGAATCCAGTGGCGTAACGATATTGGTTCCTCGGAAAGAGGGGAGTTTTATAAACATCTGAAACCACAACCCCCATTGAGTTGGCATTATACGAACACGCCATTTGACATTATGATCCACGTTCAGAAAATACGAACATCCAATCATAAATTGGGTATTGAGACCGGTAGGTGGAGAAAACGGAAAAGCAAACATAAAATTAATGACAAAGACAGTTCTTGCTCGCTTTGCAACGCAATGATATGTGATGAATTTCATTTTATATTTATGTGACCGCAACTCAAAACGCGAGAAATATATTCCGAAGTCATGTAATGACGCACCGTCGAGTGAACTTTTATTCGAAATTCTTAGCTCGACCAGTCCTGAGATATTGAACAATTTGGCAATTTTTATTAAACTAGGTTTGAAACATTTCCTATAATCAGGGCACACTTTTGAAGGCATTATTGTATTTTTAGCTGTACTCGTTTGCATATATTGTATATGTTAGGTCTGTATGTTATTTAATGTCACATCTTTGTTTAGTCCACTGAATTACATGTAGCTGTACGATGTTACAGTTGAATATTGAATATATAATATTTGTTTTGTAATGTTTCTGTGAACCGCCAATGTTCGTTCTATGTGTGTACATAGTGTAAATAATTGTCTCATGTCCCATGTAAAAATGGCTGAGAATAAAGCATTCATTCATTCATTCAGTCTCTGCGGCCATATTTGTATTGTTGACACAGGGGGTGGTGGGTCTGCAGAAATAGTCCCGACACATGGATGGGTGGGTGGGTGGGTGTTACGAGGCCGGAAAACATGTGTAATGAAAATATTTTCCAATCGACATATTTATCAAAGATTAATTAGGAAACATAAAGATGTTGGAATTATATCAATTAGTTGTGTACTGTGCTTACCTGTTGCATCATTTCTGAGTATGATATGACCATATTAGTGACTAGAGATCACTCTGAATCAACAGGTTGGACACTCATGATTGCGTTGTACTGATACATGTAGCCCAGCTGTGTGGCTATTGAGTTGGCTCATTTTTATACCACCGTAACGAGTTATGTGGTATATAGGAATCAGCTTGTCCATCTGTCTGTCCATCACCTACATTTTGTTTGTCGTTTTTTGTTTAAACTTGGCACATATATATATTTAGTACCACGGAAACCTGTGCACCTGCGATTATATGAGGTCCATCTGACTTTTGTGTGGAGTTATCCCCCTTGTTCGCAGTATAGAGAAGACTGGCCGCCATGGGAGGATGTCCTTAGTCCCATTGGGGCAGCCCACCTCTAGTTTAGGCCACTTCAAGCAACAATTAATTGGTGTCTGCGGCCCCTTTGTGCGTCAGAGGCCCGCAGCCCCGTATGTGCTTCGTGCACATTTGGAGCTAAATATTCACATAGGTTCATATTAGACTTATTTTATTCTAAAATCAGCCCACAGTGAGCTTATTTTAATTGTTTTGTGTTTTGTTTTAATATCCGCCAGGGTGAGACGAGTCACCACACCAAATTTGGTTGAAATCGGTCAGGGTTCTGGGATAAAAATCAGGACAGACAGACTGACTGACAGACATATCCTACTATTTTATATATATATATATATAAATAAACCCATTTTGAATGACCACACATAATCAGTGTTCACGCTGTCGGTAGCCAAATTAGCCAATGGCTAATCTTTTTCGAATTTGGCTAATAAATATTTCATTTGGCTAAACTTTTGGCTAAACTTTTTTTGAACCCAAATGGAGATTGAAAGCATGGAGCCAGAAAGCTAATTAATAAAAGCGCTCAATACATCGACATTCGAAGACGAAGTTAGGTGACGAAAGTATTTCATTATTTTCGTACTTATGAAATATCGTACAAAGGGAAACCTGATCGACGACTCTATCAACCACATAATCAATCAAACAATCACTGATATACTGCCAAGTCCATTAGGCTACCATACGGAATGCATTGGTCAACAAACTTGTACGTGAAACACTGTATGTGCGCATGTACCATTATCATTGTGAGTTGAATGTTATAGGCCTAAGATGAAATGCATTTCTTCATATATTCACTCAGAAGTGTTTCAATGTTGGCAAAGAAATGGGAAGCAAATACCTATTAGATCTGATTTTATTATTTTGATTCCGATCATGCTATTTTACCACCATTCCATTGTTTTGCATTAGGTTATATTATGAACTAATAATTTACATGTTGTGTATCGTTCGTCGAATAAATACTATTCGGAACACAGGGCTTGTCGTTATGAAAACGAGTAAAATATATAAATCATTTTTTTTTCATCTAAATAAAAAACGAGCGCGCCACGTTAAAGGTACTCAATCCGAGCAGACGCTCCTAAATTACTATTTCTTTGGCTTCGAGGGTAAATAATATTTTATTCGAGTTGAGGAACCCACCCATCAAAGCTCAGAGTGATCAGATATCATTTTTGAAGTTCGTTATTTCTCGAGATGTGTAATAATATGTGGTCCCGAAACACGTGGTCAAACGGAGGGTCTCTGAAAAATTGCGGATGAAAATTTATAACTCTAAAATAAAGTGGTAATACGGTCTAATTTCGTGATACTTTAGTGATAATACGGCCATATTTTGTTGAACAAAATATTAATAAATAACAAGTTTTGGGAAATTTGATACAATAGTTGACAGTGGTTAGCATTAATTTGTTGCAATAAATCGATTCTGATAACTAAAGCGTATTTTGAAGAAATGTTGTTGTTGTTGTATCTTGATGGTATGGGGACCGTCTGATCGGATTGAGTACCTTTAACAAACGCATCGCTAAATTGTTAGAATGCTTTATATATATACCATAAGCGATGCGTTTGTTAAAGTGGGGCACTCGTTTCTAAGTTAGATTATTTATTTATTCATATTTTGCTCGTTTTTTTTCTTAACGACAAGCCAGATGCGTTTATTAAAGCTACGCGCTCATTTTAATTTTTAGTTTTTTAATATATATTTTTTACATTCCTATTCGTTTTCTTAACGAGAAAGAGCCATTAATCTCTTAAAACCTGTTATGTGGTTTTGAATAATTTTTGGAATTTTTTCTCAAACAGTATGTTGAATAAAACAAAACACACGGATCACACAGATTTAATGAGCATTTTGCCCAGCATGGATATAGATCATGCAGCAAATAATGGTACCCAAATAGCAATCTTGTACAGGGGCCTGGATAGAGGGTCCCCGGTGGCGGTGCTGACTTGGAATTTCAACTCCATCACTCCCTTAACCCGAGCGAACCATTTGCACCCCGTGGGTTGGACATTTTTCAACTAGTACATGGATATCAAACTTTCCAATTGTCGGACATTTACAACCTATCACATGTATGTTTGGAAATTTCCAACGGATCGATGATCATTTCAGTTCAAAAATTGACCGAAATTAAGAAAATATTCGACTTTTTGTCTCAAAAACACTTTTTGACACTATATACTGGTTGGAAACTATTTTTATATGAAATTTCCAACTAATATCAACCCATCATGAAAATTCCAGTTATTGATAATTGTGTTCAAAGTCCCCACTGTCGTTGCCTAGATACAACGGTACTCATAACTACATAATTATATTATAACGACAGCGTCAGTATATAACCGATTAGAGTCACACTAGAATGCACATACATGTATTTGGATAAGCTGTGGCACTTCCTCTCGGTCGTATCTCATTTTTAAATTAATATTTTACCTGGTAGTTTAGATCAAACTCTTCTGGCATCATAATAACGTTTCAGGATATGGAGAAATCAAGAGGTGATTAGTGGAGAAATTCATCCAATCGACAAAATATGACACATGAAAAGGTGCTATTTAAAGAGCGATTTGTCGCTTAAAATATGAATGGAACAAAAGATGTCACGAGCGCGATGTCACTAAAATTTTAATAATCTGAACAATTCATCGCTATAATGTGTATCAGCACGAAGTAGAATTCTATAAACAAGTTTATCTACCCTTATCTATAGCTCATATTAACACCACATTGTAACACAGGTAAAATGGGGACGATTACCGATCGAATCAGAACTATTATTAATTTAAAGCTGTCATTCACCCAGCACACCCACTCATTGCTCTCATGTAGTTCAATTTCAACAAACTGCCATATAGGTATGGATCGTTTCTTGAACTTATATATCTGAACATTTCCCACCAGTTAATATGAGTCCTACTTTAAGTTGGATACCAAGACCCGTATCATATTCAGTAAATTACATTAAAGGTACTCAATCCGATTCGATGGTCCACATATGATCAGATTTCAACAACAACAACAACATTTTTAGAAATGCCGCTTCAGTTATCAGAATCGAATAATGCTAACCACTGTCAGCTATAGTATAAAATTGCCCGAAGCCTGTTATTTATCAACATGTTGTTCGACGAAATGTTGCTTTATTATCAACAGAAAGCCTCTTGATTTTAGACTTATCCATCTTAATCAGCATTTTGTCCGAGGCCGTCTTCTCGTCGTGTTTTACTGGACCTCTAAAAAGTATCGGTGGTGAAAAATAATAGATTTAAAAATTCGATATCTGATCTCTCTGATCTTTGATGGGTGGGTTCCTCGACTCGAATCAAATATTTTTTACCCCCGATGCCAACGAAATAGTAATATGCGAGCGTTAATTCGGATTATGCATCAATAATTGCACCACTGAGTGTAGAAATGTTATCTGCTATAAATTATTCTTCAACCACGCGTGACATTTCATAACTCTAAACGCAGATACTATAGCGCATGTATGCAATAAAAGGTAACTACTTGGTCATTCCGAATTTATTTTCCAATGTGTGCAAGATGTACCTATCTATATGTAGATCTTGCGAGAGAAAAAAACTCACAAAAGCTTTTTTGGTCAAGTTCACGAAAGAAATGAAATGTAGTTGAGTGTGTTGAAGGATAATGGCGCTGTGAATGGTTCTTAGGCACAATCATTGAGCGCCTACGGTCACAGCGACATACCCCTCAATAAAACACAATCGAACTACAGTCATATCTTATATTTATGTAGCTTTTTCCTTATTAATGTTTACAAACTCAGCTGAATTTTTTTTTCTAAAATATGGCTGCAGTTTGGATATAATACCATGCCGCACTGTAAGTTAGTCCAATATTATACCTGTGATTTATCGAGCGATTTGTCGATGGCCGCGCACACAAAAGCAAGCCCAGCTATTCTGGCTACCGCATTTGTGGAAATATGTGGCATCGGTTCGTTTTACGATGTGTTTCATTGGGATAGGCATCACCCAATTGGCTGTGTAACACACAGGCTATGTAACTATATGGTTAGTTGTTTAGGGTACAGATATATCCAAATCTTGTCTACTAATCATGTGTATTCGTGTCACTCAGATAATATTTAGAATTTATTATACACAGACGAACAAGCTCGTGGAAGGGTCCATTGAATTTATTTCTAGTTTCCTGAAAAATATTTTTCGGAAGGGTCAATTCATTTGAAGATCGAGGCAAATTAGCATACCTTCGGTACTGGGAATATGTGGCATAGAGCACAGCATATTACAAACAAGAAAACCAATGTCAGAAATGGTAACGCGCTCAAGATCATATATTATATACCCATGAATGTAATTATAGAATATAAAATATATTGGTTTCACGAATGACCAACTCATAATTCCGTTACAACAACTAATCCTTCAAATTATTACAACTATATATGGCTTATCACTGAAGGTTGCTCATGCATCTCACCCGAATTCCCAACTACACATTTTACCGGACTCGGCCTCCGGGTCGCAGTTCGACTTTTAATCCGTCACAAAAATTCCCATTTCTATAAATAAAACGCCCTTGGCCCATGTGTACCAAGAATTAGCGAAACATTATACACGCGGAGCGCGAAATGATATTGATGCATGGGGTATAGATTTGAAATGTAGTCAGTTGTTTGGGACTTAGTGACAGTGTTTTCTAAATTTCTGACCGCGGGAGACAAATATCTGAACTTGTTCATGTGAGCACATTTCAAAATATAACATCACCTACAAATTGGTAACCCGAGTGTTTGTCCACTTACAGTATAAGCAGGGACGTTGCTATGGCATTCCAACGGGGGTGAGCCCATTAATTTCCAACTATATAGGATTTGGTCTAATAAAATTTCCAATTATATAGTATTTGGTTTTGAGTAATGCAAAATTCCAATGTTGGCTTAATGGTTTAATAATTTGGGTTTCTTTTTATTCTTTTAAAGATTATGGCCTGTGTAAATAAAGACACTAGTAACAGGAATGACATAGCATTTATCCATGTGTCATATTGAGTACACCATGTATACAGTACATTGTACATGATATTAATCAGAATATGGTTGAGGAACCAACACGAGTTACATGTATTCGAATTCAAAGAAGTCACAAGTTATAACTCACACAATGGTAACATGTATGCATGCTGAATGATTGTTATATTGTTAAATCTGTCCTCAGAAAGATGTGGAGGTTTTACATTAATAATAGACTAGTTACCATGAATCTACGGTTGGTAAAACATACCAGTCTGAACTTGAAAGGAATGCTTTGCTTTCAACTTCATATATTCAGGTAATGAGCATTAGTGGAATTTATTTACTCAAATGACTGTGTATTAACTTGTAATATTGATATTACATTGCTATACCTTGCAGGACAAATTGAAATAAACCGAATAATATATTTCTATGAGAGGAACTAGACCCCCCCAAGGACCATAATTTTCAATAGTTGGAAATTTCCTGAGTATAAGCTTGTATAATTTAATCATAAACTGCATTGTCAATTGACGGAATACTGCAAACAATTAGTTGTCGCTTAATTGGCCATTAAGGTTATATAGAGAGTAATCACTTGATTGAACTGCATGGTGACGTGGAATAATTAATGAGCAGGTCGTTGCACAAACACGAGAGCACGAGAGCGCATCGCGCTCGAGTGTTTTACAATATAGTCCCTGCCTCGAATGAATAATTTCACGTCTCCATTTCAATCAAGTAATTATTCTGTTTATTATATTCCACTTAAAACATCTCAATTTACCTGAAATCCGAATAATACCGCCATTATACCGATGACGCATGAATGTTAGCGCGCATGAATACATAATGCGCTAGTAAAAGTGACATAAATCACAGTGAGATTATTGTTTTAATCACGCGATAAATCAAGGTAAGTCACATTTAGGAATGTAATAAATAGAGGATCTACAACTCGTCCCCAGTTTATAGTGGAACTTATCAAACTAGTCCAGTAGATTAGGTCCAGAACTAATTTACTGGACGAGTTTTGTAAATTCCGCTATAAACTGGGGACGAGTTGTAGATTATATTTATTACATGATCCAAAACCTCGATAAAACATAGTTAAATCAACAAATGGGACGTGAAAACTAACATCGGCTTCAATATAAGGCCTGCGATGACGTTTCATGTAACCATGCGTAACTAGGCATTGTTTTCCCGCGTAAAGAAATAGTCCCAGATAATTTAATTGCGTACATTTAATGAAATAATTGTTCAAACTCTTCATTCGTTAGAGTTTTGTTCGAAAAATAATGGAAGCCGTAGTATTTTGAAACATAGAATACGCAATGTAAACAGACGACAAACCGGAAGTCAAAGGTCACCTGGCACTATTTCCTGTTTTGAAACGAACAATTTATAGAATGGTTTTATTGAATGGAATAAGGGTAGGATCATGTAATAAATAGAAAAATAATCATTTGACTTCGAGGGGTACGTAAAACCCGAGTGAGCGAACAAGGGATTTACCAATAGCCCCGACTCCCCGAGTGAATTATGTTACGTAAACAACGAAACCAATTGAATAATCTGTTTATTACACACTTTCCACCATTAAAAGGCGTTAACTCTAAATATAATATGTGACAAAATACACTCTAAGAATTAGGGGTTCTTTGTGGTTCTTTGAAGAACTCAAGGGTTCTCTGTAAGAACTCAAAGGTTCCTCGGTGTCAGAAAAGGTTATCTGTAATCGATAGGGTTCGTCGGTGTGTAACTAGGGTTCTCTTGGATGCTGAAGGGTTCTTCATGACCCAACAATAAAGCAGTTGATGCATGTGCCATGGAGCCGAATTGAGTGATTAACATGAATAAAACATCAACCAGAGAGAAAGGAGTACGTGTTTGTTCGCAGGGTTGGGGAATGGTAATGTATAATAGTAATGCATTGCAAGGCATTACATTTTCTCAAGCAATGCAAAGTAATGTGTACTGCACACTTTTCTGCATTATATAATGCAGACTTTTACGCGTAGCCTAAAGCAAATAATGTAGGCCTACTACTAACCAAAATGGTGAGTAATTCAATTACAATTTGAATTACATGTGTGATGTTTGCCTCTTGGAAATTAGGACTGCTTTCTTTAATTCTTACCAAATAAACCTTGAAATAACAGTGGTTTCTTTATGACTGTTGGTGTTGGTTATCTTTTATAAATATTGCTGCACCTGTTGTTTTTTTCTCCATATGTATAAGACACTGACTCAGAGGCATGTAGCCTATACATATGCCATATCAAGGGATTTATTGCTGCATTGTTTGTTACTTTGTGCGACGATGATTTGTTGTTTTATATTGCGTTCTTCAATGCATCATATATTTTCCTATTTGCTGAAAATATTGATAATGGTAATTGTGATGCACTTCATGTAATGGTAATGCATTGCTTTATATCTTGATTGTAATGGTTGTAATTGAGACTTCCGGCTCCACTGATTGAGCCCAAACTTCCTATCTAAGTGTAAAAAGCCACGAGAAGTGTCATCGCACCGCTTCTGAGAACGTCCGAGCACTCCTTCACCCTTCGCCCTGCCAACGTCCTTGGAATTGAGGGGTTAAATGGTCTCAACATATGTATGACCCGATGCAGGAAGGACACCTCTAAATTCACACAACGTATTTACTACGTGAAATTTGTTGTGTTCTTTTCAGATCGGACCATTTAAAACTGTCTCCTTATCATCTGTATGTGTCACAAGTGAAAAATGGATGAGTTTATTGTCCGATTGTTAACATCAACCGATTGTTTATTTGGCATTAATTGGGCGACACGTAATGTAAAGTGTTATATATTGCGAAGAGCCGACAACGTCATTACACGTTCGTCGTGTATTCGTAACATATACATAAATATGTGTTAAAGTGCAGACTAATACACCACCTTCGTGTCATCAAGAATATGAATCACACCAAAATTAAGCGAATTGTATATGCAGGTATAATATTACCTTTACATATCATTCCCCAAATGCTTCAATATAATGACAATCTATTAGTTATTATAACAAAACCCCAAAGTGTTCGCAACGGCGCGATATAGGCAAGGTAGCCAACATCTTATCATTATGCGATATTTCGTTGTTGCGAAATGGGCCGAACGATCAATGTAATGTGGACAGTTGGTTTGTGGTTCCGTGAGCCCGATAACCAGAGCTGAGTCGTTTTATTAAAATAATGTGGAATGTTCAGGTACCATTTATCTTAGAATTGTTTCCTGTATTATACTCTAGTGGGGTTCTAATAAAGGTTCCCTCAAGAACCATGTTGGGATATATTATGGTTTCCTTAAGAACCCTGTTCTGTTATTAACAGGGTTCTCTGAAGAACCATCTTGGGGTTCTTCTGTGGAACCTTATGCTATGGTTCTTCAGTAGAACCTTACGATGGGGTCCTTTGAAGCACCAAATAAGGTGTTCCTATTGTGACAAGGTGAAGAACCTTTTTTGGTTCTCTTGAGGACTTCTGGTTCTAAGAGTGTTGTACCAGATCAGCCGAATGCGTGCGCTCACCGGGGGCGTAATCAGGTAATTCACAGGTGTAACATTATCACTGGTAATTCACCGATAAATCCTTATAAATCACAGTCAAGTATATAATAAAAATCGATAAACTTAATGGGATCTGGAGTCGGTCATACAGTCTTTTTTCAGAGAGCACAGGTACGCGAACTAGTTTCCGGACACAAGCCCGACACGTGTTTGGAAAGATGTCAGCTTTGTTGATTTCAATTGACTGACCAATGAAAATAATGGAAATTATATTTCTCTTAAACTTGATACGTGATTGACAGGCGCTTGTTACCATATATTGGGGGGAAATTAGACCTTTTTTATCACTATTGGGATTAAATTATAAGAAATAACTCTTGTTTAGATTAAATGTATGAGTTATAATCGAATGTTTGAAGACAAAATTGCTATACAGCGCACGCGTTATAGAATTCGTCTTCAAACTTTTCGGTTATAGCTACATAAACTTAATTGATACAAGAGTCATACTTATAGAAATTTAGAATCATGAGTATATAGTTGCTAAATTAGCCGGATATATAGTTTAATCGCAAACGTAAGACCAAAGCTCGCCCATCGGCATATAGCCATATAGCCATATAGACGTGCAGTATATATAGCATATACAAGCTTGGTATATACGATTAATTGGTTCGGTTTAATGGCGTTTACCATCGCTCAACCACGCGTTCGCAACCCGACGTTGTCAATTTTATGGATGGAGCAGAGACCGAGCAGCGGGTATTGTGTCTACCCGAATAACCAATTTCCCCTTTCTGTGCCGTGATAATAATCCAACTTTGAGAGTTGTCATTTAGCCCCCAGGCCCATTCTTAAAACTATTGAATCAGCCCACCCCATGTTTCCCATCGTCCCGTGTGTACTCAGATTAGGACATTTCCAAACAATGTTATGGATTGATAATTAAATGACCAATCACAATCCTTAACCCTTTACCCAACAGAACGACCCTGTGCCAATGCATTCTCTTATATATGCGAGTCGACCATAGGTCGCCTCGCATATATAAGAGAATGCATTGGCTTAACACATTAAAAATTATAAAATTGTTAAAGAATGTAAGAAAAAATGGTAAAAAGTGTTAAAAAACGATTTTTTTTAGGCCAATGCATTCTCTTATACATGAGAGGCGACCTATGGTCGACTCGCATATATAAGAGAATGCATTGGCACAGGGCATAACTTTGACCATCACAATGTGGTCAATGAACCGGTTCCAATGCTATCCATATTTGTATGGTGTTATTGAGACAGACCGAAGATATTATAGGCTGTTGAAGCTTTATTTGGGCGTTTTTGGCCGGTTTGTTGGGTAAAGGGTTAACCAGCATTCCGAAAACAAAGCGGTAATAAAGGGATCAGGCAGAACGCAAACGAATTCCAAGGTAAACATTCGGGTAGATCTGTCACACACAAATCAGGGTGATTCGGGTAAAACATCGGCTTTAATTTGCTTTTAATTAGTATGATAATTGGTATATTTTCGGAAGTTTAACCACATTGGTTAAAGTGTTGTAGACATTCGGGTGGTATATATAGCGGTATGCGGATGTAACGTTGTCGCGATGAAAACACTGGTTACCTATTGGTTGTTGTAGTCGTCAATTTAAAGGATTTAGAAGTAAAACATCGAATACTGTGGGCAGTGTTTTGAAGGAGTATATACGAGGAACGGTGTTTAGAGAATTATTCTAAGCTATATATCTCGTTCAATGTTCGAGTTTACATTGAAATTAGTTTGCAACTGTACATTAGGGATATCTAATGGCCGCCTTATTCAGTTACAGGTATTTATTATACGCTCAACAGTGAATTATAGGAAAAAATCGCGTTTAGATAAAAATCGATATCACCCAGAAGAAGTTGAAGAAGAACCCATTGTGATATTCTAATTTATATTATATTCACTGATATTTAATACAGTTATAATTTAAATCTATTTTATGTTGAAATTCGACATATTTATGGGGGGGGGGGGGTAAACGGGACAATACAGGAACTATATTTTTATATTCTGCGGATGGTGCATGAAGTAGCACTGCGATGGCTTCAAAAATTATGCATCGATTGAGGACGATTGTGAGATCATTTAACGTCGTAAATTGTGAATTTCTTTGGAAATGCGTATAATAAAAAGAATATCTAGTGTTTTTGAGTGGATACCGAAAAATATGTCATTCGTGACCGCGACATATGTTTATTTTTCGGTATCCACCCAAAAACACTAGATATCCTCCATAATGAGTCCATATATCTTCAAACATTTTGTTCTGTTCCTTCTGTCTCTCGCCCGTACAGTCCTTCATTTTGGATCACATGTGGCTTAGTGCGTTAGTTGCATTGCACACATAAATCCAACTGGAGTCGTCGAGCACAGTCTAAGTTGGTTCGAATCCTACACGAGCTCTTATGGGTAAAGTACGTGCTGTATTAGAAGAATGTGGCCAATCGCATTTATGGGGAGGTAAACGTATACAAAATGTAGACTATTTAATTGATTACATAAGATGTTGCTTGATAGATAATTTTTATTTCGTCGAGCACAGTCTAAGTTGGTTCGAATCCTACACGAGCTCGTATGGGTAAGGTACGTGCTGTATTAGAAGAATGTGGCCAATCGCATTTATGGGGAGGTAAACGTATACAAAATGTAGACTATTTAATTGATTACATAAGATGTTGCTTGATAGATAATTTTATTTCGTCTTTGTCGACCGATATCGCTAAGTCAAGTAGAGGCACCGTTTATCGAATATACAAACACAATTTCCAGTTTGACGACTATCTATACTGTACGAATTAAAATGACAGAAAAACATTATGCAAATTTCGAACATGCAACCATATAGACTCCCAGTCGAAGTGGGTAGATGGCATGACATTGAAATTGAAGAACGAACTTGCACGTTATGTACTTCTGAAGACGTTGGCGACGAATTCCATTATCTATTCAAATGCGATAAATTTAAAGAATCAAGAACCCGTCTCTTTCCAATACAATTCATTAAAATCCAAATGAAATAGTTATGAGTGAACTTGACAAACAATTATTTCGACATATATCTATTCTGATAAGACAAATAGTCAACGAATTTTCTTATATTTATATATCATATAACGTACAAGAACGCCCATGCATTAGAATATATCATATTATAAAACAGTGTTTAAATCTACTGAAGTATATATATACATGTACGGTAGCCATATTATAGGATATGTATGACATTATTTATTTAATTGATAGCATGTTGGCTTGATACATATGTTTGTTCGCCATGTTGACCACATGTAAATATGTACATATCTGTATATACTTAATATATTTATCTCAATGCCTTTGTTAAGGAAATGAGAAATAAATGAATTGAATTGAATTGAGAGGCAAATGTGGGGCGAGGCTTTGTCTGGCAAATGTGACAAATAGAGGATATCTAGTGTTTTTGAGTGGATATACTGGAAATTATCTCATCAGTGATAGAAGCAAATTTGTATTTTCTCACTCAAAAACATTAAAACGAGATGCTTGAATCTTTTACAAGTTATATACTCCCGCATATATCAACGACATGCGCTTTTAAGTTATACATAACTTCAATATGCGAAGTATATTGGTTAAGAATTATGCCATTGTATTAATCACATGCATGGTTACTGCGTGTGGACATATAAGACGATAGTTGCGTTATCAACTCTTAAAATCCAGCCCCGTTGTTCTACTTTGGTATTTTATATTCCGAATTGGCATTTTATACCATGATTTATACGACAATTCGACGATAGTAATCTAGAACGTCAATGATGTCTCCCAATCTATGCACAATGAGCTCCCATGCACGGAGACTCCCAATAGTTCGCGTCTACACCCGCCCACAAAAACAAACATTTGCATAGTGCTCACGAACCCAACGTAATTCATTTCTTTGTCGAGGCGTGCTGCTCATTTGCATACCATGCATGCAGGGGTTATATATCACATTGAAACATAACATGTCACCATGCGAGGATACAGTGATATAATTACTATTCTTCGTCTTGGCACAACGATATAAATGCATTCTTCGAGTCAAAGAAATCAGTATATGCATACATGCCCAAAATACAGATTATTGCGTCGATAGTATATATTACGTATATATTCTACACTGTCTACAATGCAAAACGAATATGTTTAAATGTTTGCGTACATCGACGTTTAGTTTCGAACAGAGTTAAACCGGGACATATTCCTACAATTGTGTTCGCGGTAAAGTCCACATTCAACAGCAACTAACACGAACTAATAAAATGATTTAACAGGTGCAAATTTCGTGCCTGAACCAATATCTAATGTAACATACGTCATTTTAGACGACCTTGATTCGAATATTTTCACCCATGAATCAGCTGGAAGTTGTCCAACCATATATATGTAGTTTTTTGTTGTTGTTGTTGATCATATAGGAAATTACAACCATGCAGTTTGAAGTATCGTTGAAAGATTGAACACCCAAAACAAAGACACTCTACAGCCACGTTCATATATTAATGGTTGTCGGTTATATAGGCTACTGTTGGTCGGTGATTTCTGTGTGTATGGTGTTGTGATATTTCGGTGAAAGTAACCACGTGTGCTCAACCACGATATAATCGTGATATCCATGTAACATACCATAGAGCTGTTGACAGTGACGTTAAACCGCATCTTGCCCACAGGTCCACCTACATATTTGTTATCACATATGGATGGGTGTATCAGTTATTTTGCCTCAAGTTGACATGCAGAATATATCCTTACTTTCCTTGTGAAAGTTGACAGTTTCCTAATCGCTATTTATATTTATACTTTAAGAATTCGGGTTGTTTTCATGCGGACGTTAGGTCTTCTATTCAAACAGCTAGATAGGGTTCCAAATGCATCGATCTGAATGTCTGTAAATCTCTACACTTCAGGAGTATACGTGATATTCGTCGCCTAGTTCGTTGTTATATAATGTACATACTGTGATCGAATAGTCATTTTAAGCCAAGGACCTTGTTCAACTGGTAGTTTGTACACCATATGCTATTGGAAAGAAGAAGCTCCATACATATATACGGAAGTTATAAGGTCGCACACAAGTTTAATACGTTTTATTGTGACGACAAATGTTCGGTTCTGTACTTGATTTGATCTAGATCGTAACGGTATATTCTTTCGACGAAGGTCGAAGGAATACACAGCTCTGTCCTGCAAAGTACAGTAAAGCTCTAATTAATCGACCTCTTAACCAAAGCAGAATTATGGGTAACTTTTCAGGATTTAGTCGGAAATATGGCTTGTTGCCATTCATCGGAAAGCTCTCGAGGAGAGCTTTCCGATGAATGGGAACAAGCCATATTTCCGACTAAATCCTGAAAAGTTACCCATAATTCTGCTTTGGTTAAGAGGTCGATTAATTAGAGCATTACTGTATATGGCATTCCAACGAGGCGTAATATGAGTTGTAAGGTATACTAAGGGTGCGTTCATATACACTCGGAAATTTGCCAAGCATTCCTATGCGGTCATTTCAGTATATATATAGAAAGATACAAATTGCCAGAAACCGAATGCATTACTGCTTACAAATTTCACATGTACCACAGCTAAGAACTATGTAGCTCCACTGGTAGCGATGCTATCGAAATTTGCCTGTAAATAGCATACAATATTGTATCTCACGTGACTTTGTTATTGAAATCAAGCTTTCCGATTGGTTGGCTACTCGACTCTATGGCCGGATTCGTCATCTCCAGTTTTACACGAAAAGACAAAATGTTGTGTATTTACATGTATATGTGGTTATACAAAAGAGTATACGATCTGTCTATCTATATGTCTGTCCGTCTGTCTGTTCACAACTTTTCTCCCAGACCCTGGACCGATTTCAATCAAATTATGTGTGGTGACTCGGGGTAACTAGGAGGATGGTATAACAGCGTCAGGTTTTCAAAATTTTATTTTAAAAATAAGCAAAATGTAATTACAAAAAAGAAAGAAAATATAGTGTTGTTAAATTGAGAAAGGAGTTGAATCTAAGAAGAAACAAAATGTAATTTAATTTGTGTTTGTTTTAAATTTAATTAAATGTTGTTTTTTTTAATTAAAATGTTCAAATGATAAAAGTGTGCGCAAAGGTGTCGCAGGCTCCTAGCGCACAAAGGGGCCGCAGGCGCCTCTGACGCTGAATAAAGACTCCACAATCTAGTCAATCCTGCACCAAGAGGTCAGTCAAGTAAAGGCAATTTGCTTATGAGTATACACCAGAAGCGGCATCTGAACTGTTGGACAGGTTTTAATAAAGAAATATATTACATGCGTTGCTTTTTTTCAATGTTATAAATTTCTCGTCATGCAGAAAATAAAAAAACTTCCCAGGCTTTAAATGAACAGGTGGAATATTATGTGAATGTATGGGCGTAACCACATGCAGTAGAGCTTTGTGGTATGATATACACCAAAATGGGTTATCAAATTTGACCCATAAAGAAATATAATTTTAGTATTGCAAACTACACCACGTGTACCTGGTATCACCGACCCGGAAGGTATCACCAAACCGGACCGAATGGGAAAGAATTTTCACGCATATAATATGCGAATATTGTGTTTCTCAATGTAAAACTGACAAGGAACCATACGAAGAAGGAATATTTACCCACCCGATGTCAGTCGGTTTTCCCAGATCTAACCATTTACCAATTTTTAGCGAATTATTTCAATAGTCTTTTCTGTTTTGCTCTCTAAAATTTTCAAGAAAATCTATTCACTAACATAATCAGCGGCCTTCCACACTGCCGACAATATGTCAGTATATAATTGACTTTGTCAAAGAGGCATAGAATTGAACATATTTTTAAAAGCACGTGTCATTCTCAATATGGTGGGACCACTATCGATCCAGATAGATGTCAAAGTCGCGAATCAAGATGTCGATAACACCGGATCTTCTGTGCAGTAAATATCAATAGTACTGATAGAGTTCTGGTGAGTTTTCGCGTGTTTTCGTGTGTATCGGAGACTAATGAGTTGGACGTATCTCATCTAAATATGAATACCATTTTCGAATCATGTATACACATCTATTATAGATCGATTAATTAAATTAATTGAACATCCATCTCAGCAGTCAAATTTGCTCAAACAAATAGGCGAATGAAAGATTATGTATATATAAGGCCCTGATCACAAGAACATGCATACTGTCGGTTCGGATATCAGTTTAGTCGTATCATAATCAGGTGCGTATTGAGACCCAATATGGCGAAAAAGCCCATATAGATTCAAGCTACTTCATCTTACTTGCCATGCATTAAATTTTGTCACCAGAGACAGTGTTTCTGTTTTATTAACTGGGGGATGTCTCTCCCAACCTCATTCAAACCGTTCATCAGGGAGACAAATCTATGTATCCATGCACTTTTCGGGCTACACCCGAAGTCAATGTTCTCTTAGTCTGGTTTTTGGCTCAATTCTAGATCTGGTGTATAACTCTGGCGAATCGCGTGGAAAGCATGACCGCCTATATGAAACATTCTGTACTTCATGTATATACTATAGTATGGTGCATATCAAGCAAAATGGTCGGCATGACAGACGCCATCTTGTCTGGAGTCTAAGTGGCCACAAAACGCCAGGATTGTTACACTTCAGAATGGGGTTTCTGCGGTGGTCCAAACGTGATACCAAATCGAAGGCATCAAACATCAAAATCAAAATAGTGCAATTGAAACTCTCTGGGCTCTCTGTCTATTACTCGTCGATACATTTGGAGGTTCATGTGAGCCATTCCCGTTTAATGTGTGTAGATAGTTTGTAACGGATGGCGTACACGCTCTAAACATATCACGGACATTTCTCATTATTTTCAGCATCGAAGAGTCACAAATGTCGATAACTGGCGTCGTAGATATCTCATTAAAATGTAATCATTAGCTTTCAACATCGAAAACGAAAACTATAGTGGAGTCAAGTAAGGTAGGACATCTTTAACGGTGCTCCTGGAATCATTATCTCAATGGGGGGTCCGCACTAATACTATGGAATCGATGTTCAACTTCACCGGATATTGGTCATTTAATTGTATACGGACTTCATGTGTTTCAGAAAGTCATACCAAGTTCTGTTCCGATTTTCGTCAGACTATATGAAACAATAAAGAGTGTGTATGTTATATATCAAAGATTGAAAAGAACTTCAAATTTGCGACCACTTTTTGCAAGACATTTCAGATTATACTAAGATTGTCGGCATTTTGTGTATTTAATCACCAATATTAAACATCGATTAAAGTGACTGGATATGGGTGTAAAGTCTTATTTCGAGACTTCGACGTAAAACCAACATTATCCCAACATATTACACTAGCTGGTTCACGTCGAAGGAAACTTGGATAGACGGACTCACAGAAAGACCTACTCAAGTCACCGATTAGTTTGAGCCGATTTTTCTTCAGAGCAGAATAGAATAATAAAGAGCGTTCTCCCAAATTAATAACAATTAATGTCAGAACGATATAATAATTTTGCGGCTGTGTGATTGGGGGATCTATTCCTGATTTGGCAAATAAAGAGCGTTTATTTTATATGTCAACGATTGTAAGCAGCTGGCAAAATGATATTACTTTGGAAAGATTTTTCAGGGTATACAAATGTTTTTGTTTTCTGTCAGCAATTCGTGTATTTAGCGACCCATCTTTTAACTTCTTCCAAATATATGGAAGTATGAACGAGCCATGGTCATGTAATGTGCATCGGCATCTAAACACCCTGAGAACATTTCTCAAATTTTCAGCATCGAAAAGTCACAATGTTCGGTATATGGCGGCGTAAATTCTCATTAAAATGTTCTCATTAGTTTTCAGGATTGAACACGAAAACTATAGTTGAGCAAAGTCAGACTGGAAATCATTACTGATGCTCCGGGAGCCATTATCTCAATAGGGGTCGCACTAATAGTTTGGAAATCGATGTATAGATGTTGGTGAAGTCATAGATAAGTTGGGTACTGATTGTTCTCAGAGCAAAGAATAATAAGGAGCGTTCTAGTTAGTCTATTCCTGATATGGTAATACAACGAGTGTCCGATATGTAGAGGATAAACATGTTTTTCTGGTGTGATTTGGGACGATTATCGGTGGAGTTTTGAGATGGAAAATACAGTTTTAAATACCGGCGCAGCGTGTAGCCGGTAAAACGGATATTTTGCATTGGAAAACCTACCGAAAAACGTCCCAAATCAAGCAGACAGCACGTTTATCCCCATTCTAAATCACATACATCGCAAAATCATGCTATAGCCATACAAATCTACCAACGAGTTGCTGCAGTGGGCGGTATATAATTGATTTTGTCAAAGAAGCATAGGATTGAACATATTTAAAAAAAAGCACATGTCATTCTCAATTTGGTGGGACCACTTTCGATCCAGATAGATGTCAAGGGGCGGATCAAGATGTCAGTAACACCGGATCTTCTGTGCAGTAAATATCCATAGTACTGATAGAGTTCTGGTGAGTTTTCGCGTGTTTCGTATGTTTCTGAGACTGATGAGTTGGACTACTTATCTCATCTGAATATGAGTCCGTACCATATTCGAATCATGTATACACATATATTATGGGTGGATTAATTAAATTAATTGAACAGTCATCTCAGCAGTCAAATTTGCTCATTCAAAAAGGCGAATGAAAATGACGTATACATAAGTCCATGTTAACACGAACATGCATGCTGTCGTTTCGGATAACAGTTTAGTCGTATCCGAATCGGGTTTGTATTAAGACCCCACATGGCGAAACAATACCATACGACTATGGTAATATAAGACGGTCAAGTTGTGGACACAGTTAATACCATGTATTAAGGAGGTTATCCTGCCATATATAATAAAGACACTTCATCTTACTTGCCATGCATTAAATTTTGTCCTCAGAGACAGGGTTTGTGTTTTGAAATATTATAAAAATTGTTAAAAAATGTAAAAAAAAATAAATATAAAATTGTTAAAGAATGTAAGAAAAAATGGTAAAAAGTGTTAGGCCAATGCATTCTCTTATATATGCGAGGCGACCTATGGTCGACTCGCATATATAAGAGAATGCATTGGCACAGGGCATAACTGTAACCATCACAATGTGGTCAATGGACCGGTTCCAATGATATCCATATTTGTATGGTGTTATTGAGACAGACCGAAGATATTTTAGGCTGTTGAAGATTTATTTGGGCGTTTTTGGCCGTTTTGTTGGGTAAAGGGTTAAAATAATGAAGACAGTACATTTTATAAGGCACAAAACAAAGACAGCGATGTCAAAGTATATGAACTTTGAACCTTCCAACAGAACTCTATGCACTCTATGTACAACGTACCCGGAACAATGCTCTGTGCCAATGAGTCGCATGCTTGCACCCACCCACTGATGTCAATAAATCAAATCCAATGCAAATCAAACTTGACGGTATAGATGAATGGGCGAGTAATACAAACACGTCATAAAATGTGTACGCCTATATATCATTCACACGGGATGGCGCACAATGTAAATAGAGTCCTGACAATGACTTTGATTTATATGCGCATGCTCAAAATCGATATCCGTCTGAGGTTTACCGTCTGCGGAATTTGTACGGATCTGGAACAGAATGCTGTGCATGGTTACCACCGCTTCAATCGTTAAGGACATATGTTAGCACCAGTCAGTTTAATTGACAGACTGTATACACAACAAACAAGTGGCCGATGACCAAACAAGGAATATCCCTATATATATGGTGTTGTATTTACCGGGGAATAACTCAATCACACTTGCTCAAATACACGACGTTGCACCTACTATATATGTTTATTAATTAGATATCACAGTTTTGTCCAGAATAGCATGTTATCGAACTCCATGTAGGCTAATAGCGCCCTGAAACCAAGTAATATCGATTTGCGACATCTCCAATCCGATCAATGTGGATTTACAACATGCCCAAAATTTACTTCACTGCTATATAAAATAACGTGTATGCATCCATTTTTTTTCGACGATACTCATATGAAAGAGTTGTCAGTTACCAAGAGGCGATCTAATTAATAAATAGGATATTACGTCGGTCTCAGGCTGATATGAGGTTATATCGGGATGATATCGGGCCTAATATCAAACATACCAAGGAATATCCTCTAATTATAGTTTCATTTGTAATAGTTATACAATTGGGGTGTTTGAACTCGATAAAAAAAGAAAGATGCGACCTTTGAGCACTTTCGTTCCTGCGCACTAATCCTTTAAATGCTGTGCAAGTCTTTACTTTTTACAGCTGCATGCATAATTTGTAAGACATATGTCCGTATACAGGGTATAGCTCATAATTTAACTCAAATTATCAATATTTCAGAAAAATTATGGCTACGCTTCCGCCGACGGAAGAGACAACAATGGGGCTCATTGACTCTATGACAGCATTTGGCAGATCCGCACCCATGAATTATTTACTTTTTACAGCTGCATGCATAATTTGTAAGACACATATGTCCGTATACAGGGTATAGCTCATAATTTAACTCAAATTATCAATATTTCAGAAAAATTATGGCTACGCTTCCGCCGACGGAAGAGACAACAATGGGGCTCATTGACTCTATGACAGCATTTGGCAGATCCGCACCCATGAATTATACCAATTCTACAGTGGCTGCTCTTCCACAAGACAACAGTAAACTAGGATTCGGCCAGCTGGAAGACTATCCAGAATTCTTGGCGGCATATCATATCAACTTCAATTATTTGTTTTTCATAATCGCCATTGGTTTCCCTGGAAACCTCGCAGCCTTGGTTACCATATCACAGTTAAAGCCGTTGACGTCATCTTCCTTATACATAGCTTTGCTATCCGTGTCCGATACGTTATCGCTTCTTGCTAAGCTACTGACCAATCAGCTGCTTCATAGGGATTATGACATCGGCCCTTGGGGATGCCGCATGTTGCCATTATTCGGGACGACTTTCGTTATGTTCGCCAACTGGATCCTTGTTACCATAACGGCGGAAAGATTTGTGGCGATTTGGTTCCCTTTCAAAGTCAACCAGTGGAGTATGAAGAAGATAGCCATCGCGATTATGTCAGCTCTTTTCGTCGTTATATTTTCCCTCAATCTTCACTTTCTCTGGACTTACACCGATTATGTGCATCCGATGAAAGGAGTCGGCAGAGACTGTAAACCACTGCCCGAATACGAATACTTCGTCGACAACTATTGGATGTGGGTAGATGGACTTGTTGTCGTTATTTGTCCGTGCGTGATTATGTTTGTTTGCAACGGACTGATTATAATCGGGATAAAACGCGCTTCAGAAACTCAGAAGAAAATGATAAACAATAAGTCTGATCAAATGGTGGACAACAATAAACAGCAGCAACAGTTAACGCGCATGCTGGTGTCAGTTTCGTTACTCTTCGTAATACTCAATGCACCTAACGCAATTTTCTTCATTGTGAAACCATATTTGAAATACGAGCAACTCTCTTATGACCACGCCTTAGTGGTGCTAGTGCAGCAAATCGTATTCATTCTCTCTGACAGCAACCACGCCGTTAATTTCTATTTATATTTCGCAACGGGTAGGAAATTCCGGGTTAAATTCATGGATGTGTTCTGTTGTCGACAGAAGAAGAGGAGATCTTCCCAGTCCACTAACGGATCTGGTGTGTCAACAACGCGAACTACACAAATGTCCAAAATATCCAAGACTGACGTATAACCAATAGCTCATAAGTTAAAGTTTGAGTTCAGTGGCGACTTTGATAGACGTAATTGATATATAGTGTATATGTTCCTTCCGGACTCAGCCCTCTGCACTCACGGGTCCTACTAAAAGCCG
Source organism: Siphonodentalium dalli (assembly GCA_032622095.1). NCBI lineage: Eukaryota > Metazoa > Mollusca > Scaphopoda > Gadilida > Siphonodentaliidae > Siphonodentalium > Siphonodentalium dalli. The sequence continues at coordinate 44,174,893 of CP136067.1, forward strand.
ACCGTGCCAGACCGCACCAGTCCCCATCTCAGGGGTCCGAGTGAGATGGGGCATGCACTATCGTACAGAATAGACATGTATGTACCAAAGTTCCAATCCCCAAGTCTATAGCTTGAGCGGAAACGGCACTAATAACCATTAACTTGCGGCCGGTTCCGTCAGGCACGCAAAATCCAAAAAGGCACTGACTGCAACTCCCCTATAACTGCCTGACCACAGAAGGGACAACATATCATGCAGCAAATACCCACCTGCATAATTCTTGGGGGCGATCGGGCAAGTTTATCTAGCTGTAGTGGAAGTGAATAAATTAACCCATACGCTGCTGTCGAATTCGCTATGCCTCATATCGCTCGGACCCCTGGGGAGGTGCGACCGGTGCGGATGGGTGCGGTTGGCTTTTAGTACGACTTGCACTCAGACGCCCGTGTACATGTGTAAATAGTTCCTCGACGTCGCGCTTTAATCGTAAATTTTCCCCATACATTGTTGACGTGGCCCTAACAGTATTCCCAAGCCTTGCACTTCAGCGTGTAATTGTCAGAGTCCGTGGTCGATGTTCGCATAAATATTCTACTTCAACTTCAACTTTTTAATCAGTCTTTTAACATGGGTTCATTTAGACTGTATATGTTCATAACATATTTACAATAATAAATGAATCACGTGATTCAGGACAAATCTGCCCTAATTTGGAAGAACCTTCCAAGAAACAAGAAAGCCCGTCCGCCAAAGGTAATGTTAAGGAACTATCACCATCAGAGGGCCGGGTGTCTGCCCTATGTCGTTTTCCATGAATGGTGATTCCATGGTGCAATGACTGCACAGAATCGACCCCCACAATAATTGTGACAATATATACCCCAAAGATCAATATAAAATTATTAAGTACTATGTAGTACAATGTAGCACATTTATGGACATAAATATATCAATCCTAATTCAGTTTAAAAGGTTGCATTCGATTCAATGTATCATGCCCAGGAACCTGTGTCATCAATCAAGTCTCTCGCACAATGTGGTTTTGATTTTAAATTTGTTTAAACATATATCAACGTTTGTCTGACGGGGTAAACTACTCATTAATGATATATTTGTGAGGTCGGGGGATTATTTGTAGCGGCAAGGAAAATGATTAAACTCTACTGAGTGAGCTGTGATCGAACAATTTGTGATGTCGTCGATTTAACAGAAGATACTTATCACTTTCTATACTAAATGGATTCTCACAGTCAGTTAAAAAGTGAACATCGGAATGTTCTATTATGATGTAATGTTCACCATGGGAACATGAAAATGTTTCCATGTTTTGAACTGATGAAATATTATCTCTACGGATGTAGCCACACTGCCAAAAAGTATTTTCTTATTTTGAGACAAATGAAACTTAAAATAAGAAAAATTATCTTGGGAGTATACTTAGAAAATTTTGTTGCATCATATTTTCAGATAGCTACAAAAATAAATTTCTTATAGAAATTTAAATTATAATTATGAGAATATTTTTCTTAATGTTTTCTAAGAAATGTTTAAATATTTTTCTCATATTTTCTTAATAGTGAGAATTAGTTTATTAAATCACAGAAAGTCTTTTTCTCAATATCTAGAAAAAGGTAGAAATTATTATCTTATATCCTAGAAAGTCTTTTTAAATATCTAGAAAATTTTTAGAAATATTTTCTCAAACGCCAAGAAAAAATGTTCAAGACTAGAAAACTTGGGAATATACTTAGCAAATGTTCTTGTTTTTATATCTATAAAAATCATTTCTTAAAGCTACAATTTATTTATAATACGTTAAGAAAAGCACTTTCCTACGTTCTAGAAAAAAATTAGAAACATTTCTAGAAATTTAAGATAATGTGTTTCTTGCAATTTCTAAAATTTCTAAATTAAGATAAGTTATGGTCAACAAGGAAAATAAATGTTCTCGAAACAAGAAACGTTTTCTTGCTAAGTATATTCCGTTCTCCTAATTAGAATTTTTTTCTCACATTGTTTTGTTGAAAGGTAAATTCTTGAAATGAGAACATGGAAGTATTTTTCTCATTTCAATAATTTACCATTCAAGAAAAACATGTGCGAATAATTTTCTAATTATGATAACTAAATTTCCTGGTAGGACAAATTGTTTCTTGTTTTGAAAAAAAAATATGCTTCTAAACTCTTACTTAAGATTACAAATAAGTTCCAATGTGTGCACAATCATGAGTAACACAACATTCTAACACTACAGGGAATTAATTGGTTTCCTTAAACACTAAATGCATACAAATATATTAATCGGGTACCCAAGTGCGGAACAATAGTCAAAATGTTCAAAGTTTTGGAGACGTAAATTTAATGCAACAATCCAGTTAATTATATAGATATTAATATGAATGCCATATTGTATCATCAAGCTGACATAAAAACGACTCGTTATCACTTGTACGCTTCAGTCCTGTGACCAAAATACATGAACGTTGCTAAAAACAAGGATTAAATAGCATATCAGGATGATACCAACACAGTAGAGTTTCGGGATATTATCTGCCCGTTGGCTATTTCTCGGTACCAGTTTGTCATTATTGTCGAATACGATTATAATGAAATCTGCGTTGGTATTGTCAGAAATAATCTCAACAATTCGGGCATTTATCGATAAATACACCTCGTGATGTGACCTTTATTTGCTGTAAAAAACATTAAAGGCCCACTTAATTTTCGAATCACCGATTATTTGTATAGTTCCTTGTAGTTTTAATAACTGAAAACAGAAAAAACATTTCCATCTCTCGCCTCCAGAATACAACATAATTCAAACTAAGATATAGAGTTATTTCCCTTCCATTGAAAATAATACACTTTGCTGTACAATACATGAAACTTAAGCACAAAAACACGTCGGTACCTCAACAAAAACAACATGTTCACAGTTTATTACACCGGATAAGTTGATAATACAATGTTTTGGAGCTTCCTCTTTCAAATGCTAAAAATTAATGGCATATATTTTATATAATGTGATCTGGGTGTTCGAGAATTAAGTGGGCCTTTAATATGGAACAGTTATAAAATAAAGAAATACATTACCGGCATTATTTTTTTCTTCAAATTTTATCAAATTATAATCTTCCCAGGCCCAGGCTTTAAACTTGTGGAATGTGATCTCTACGGGGTAGACAGACTAGATATGCACATGCAACATTGTCTGGGCCACGGGTACCAGGAATTTTTAGCGCGCACAAACCTGAGACGCGGGTACGACATCGGACATTAAGAACGTAGATTCCGATCTGTTTTGTGCTGTTTACTTCTACAATACAAAGGAATTATCGAAAGTGACGATGTTTTTGTTGGGATGGGTACACATCTACAGTCTATGAATTCACGAGCGATACGCCGAGTCTGCGTTATTATTGCCGATATGGCAGTTATGACGTAAAATACTCCATCGCAAACAATGTCGTGCCAAGTGCAGTTCAGCAAACCGTGTGCCTTATATGGATTGGATTGATTTGTTCATTGTACTTATTCATATTGCCGGGTGCACATGTCTAACCTACTCCGATCAAGTTGGCTTATCGTGTTCTACAGAATATATTCGTACGATTTGAAGTAAGCATCACGTGGGAGGTACAATTTTTTTCTAGCATCTCGACGTACCTCAGTCGAGGGCTTCCCACACATCCCTTGCTGTCATTTATGTGAATTCAAATAACATTACATCCGCATGGATAAATTGTCAAATCTCAAAAACCATTGTGATTCCAATTTTCACCAGTTTCTCATAAACAATACACTTAAATCACACCAAAATGACGAACATTTTTAGAAAAACATTAAAAAGAGAAGCGAATGAAGTCTGAATGCACATGGTATAGTAGTTTCGGGAAATGGGCCTGTCGAAACGCAGCATACATTTAGTCCTCATTCTTGTGGAACAGTATAACATAAACTGTATTTTAATGTGATATTGGCTACAATTATTGCTAATTTCATGAAAGTCTCACCTTTTTTGGAGTCAGTTCCCATGGTTACCGCACCAATTTCCAACTATTTGACAGGGCCTATCTTGTAGCATATATAATCTAACCTTTCATGTGACATATAAACATCGCCTAAGTGCCATAGGTATATTATTAAACTCCTTAAATACGGCCATTTGTGCCATTGTGCACATGTGTCCTGGCCGCTCACATATATATATATATATATCAGTCTCGTAACATAAACAACATTATATAGTACACTAGATTGGCATAATCCTTTAATAAGTGGCGAAAGTAATTCCATTTCCGATAGACGCGATTTTTGGCGGGGTGAGGTAACATTCCATAAACATACCACTTGGGAACTTGGAGGATATATAGAGTTGGTCCACTCTTAAGTCCCCCCCCCCCAAGTATCGCAATGCAGGCCACCGAGGACATAGCGCAGTGGTTTGGAATATCCGCCACCCCACCCCATTTTGATCAACATTTTGATTCAATATGCGATTAGAAATGTTCATGTCTAAACACGACAACGATAGTTCAGACCGAAAATAGCTTGAGATTGCTTTGTGAATAATATACTTATATAATTTCCCTACCAATTTTTAACGCTTTCTATACTAAATGGATTCTCCCATCAGTTATAAAAGTATACACTGGAATGATGTATATTCTTTTGGAGGGGTGTTAATGAAAAATGAGCAGACGACAATATGATTAAAAAATAATACAAGTGCAGAAGTATTTAATCTATTTATATTTTTGAATGGGAAACGAAAACCCAAACGTAGCAGGGTTTTGGAGTGTCTCGCTCCAAGTATGGTAAGAGATGGGGGCATTTGCATATCGACTATAACGCGCGTGTCTGCATCACCAGCCAGGCTATGGTCTTACAATCTCGTCCAAATACGGATACGATAGGCGAGAATCGCATGCGTTTTGATATGTCGATGCCGTCTGGAGAGTTTGGCGGGACCAGCATCCCGTCTCGATTTGCTCAGTCTACCCTTGATGCTATAAAGTGGTAGCCGCGGGCGCTTATATATAGAGTTGTTTTTATGAGCCATCAGGCCCCCGCGGCAGCGGTCGCTGGCGCGACCTGACTGCCTCGATATCAATTTGAAAAAGGGGTGACGTTGCTTAATTCTGTCTTAGACAGTGCCGTCCGCCTCCTAAAAGTGATTTTTCCTATAGTGTTTTTGAAACGTGTCTCTTTGTGGTGTCATTCTTTTGGTATGATTTTTTACTAAATAACGGGTATGTTAGAGTTACATTTCTTTGAATTTTACAATCGAAACATATTCGCATGCGATGCTGAGTCACGCGGGACACGGCAAACTAAATCGCGCGCAAATTGGCTTGCGATTTTTCAGCATCCCACCCCATTTGGCATGCGATAGCGTTTGTACTAGGTGCACCAGCCCCATGACGGTGGGGAATCACGTGGTTTCGAGTTTGGTAAGTACCACGCATTCAAAATGTACAGACGCACAAAAACATAATATATGAGGAACTGACACAAAACATAGCATTTTGACTGTTACGAGTATATGCTAGTTTATTTTTAAAACAAGTTGATACCTTACTTGTTCAGAAATACGCAGTATAGTTTTCTATAACATTCTGACCAAAGTTGCCAGGCGTTGGTTCGTGAATACACAAGTCCATAAAACTAGGAGAATCCTTCGACCGACAACTTTGGTTTGAATGTTAGAGCAAACAACTGTGAGTTTGGACACAACTGATGTATCAGCTTGTTTGAAAAATAGTATAGCATATGCTCGTAGCTGGCAAAATACTATTGTAATATATCATTATCCTAGTTCATTACCTTTCTCATCGTTTCTGGTCGCGTTTTCGATCAACTTGGCCATTTTGAATGCGTGATACTCATCAACTCGAAACCACGTGATTGCCCACCGTGGCCCATGCAGTCGGAAGGCTGTTCAGTGTAGCCGAGAAGATAGTCTTTCCAGACCGCTGTAGAAAGTCTGACAAGACATTTCAAGATCTCATCACAGAGAAATGTAATAACCGCCGGCGATGAACTCATCTTTGATGTGATTTTATCCTTTGTACTATGTCTTTTGTTCTAATTTCATTTTTCATGTTGACTTTTCATGTTTATATGTTTCAAATAAACTATACTAAAATGTATATGCTATGCCTTCAATGATTTCATCGAGGCAATGGGATGCAATCAACAAATATTTGATTACTTTTTGAAAAGTAGTTTACAGTAATGCCCTAAATAATTAACTCCTTAACCACAGCAGAATTATGGGTAATTTTTCAGGATTTAGTCGGAATATGGCTTGTTGCCATTCATTGGAAAGCTCTCAGTAGTCGATTATTTAGGGAATTACTGTATTTGTAATCAAATACTGGGCTAAAAAGTATTTGTATGGTATTTGTAATCGTGAAATTAGAAAGTATGGTATTTGTTATCAAACAACAAAGACCCTTTTAGCCACGCCCCTGGTTAGATGATGCCATGAATCTCTACTATCTCTACGCCGGTAGAAATCATATTCCACCAGTCAAAACCTGTGAAATTGTTGATGTTCTGTCGGGAAACTCTATAACGTTGAACAAAAATAACTCAGGTACATGTAATATATTGCATTGTCAAAACCTGATTGCCTGTTCCTTAATAAATATTTCGCAGCAAGTGAAGTTTGCATGATTCGAGCGAAATTTGTGAACCAATTTCGCAATAAACATGAACTGGTTTCCCCGCCGAAAATTGTATGATTGTAAGCGATGCCAAGCGAAATCGGCCCTCAAAAGCGCCTAAATCATGTAATCTCGAGCTGGAGCATTCACCTAGTGTAAAATATACCATTAAGTGACAGGTATTAATTAAGAAATATATTACCTGCGTTATAGAGTTCCACGTCAAAATTCCCCCAGGTTTTTGAATAATGGCGTGGTGGTCACGGGGGGGGGGGGGGCGTGAAAAATTTACACATACAGGGCCCAAACAAAAATTTACAGCCCTTTTGCTACCCACCCACCATTTTTGTGCAAAAAAGTTATTTTTTTCCGCCTGATTTGTTTGGACCCACCCCCTAAAATAAGAAGACCAAATAAAACAGAATCAAAGGTAAGTTTTAAATTGGTCCGTTTCTGGTAGATTCCAAGTGTTCCTGTATTTTGATACAACCTGATAGAAGGGGGATAATCCAAATTAAAACAAATTTCTTTTATAAAAAACAAATGCCACATGATTCAACATGTTTAGTCTGATTATACAATTACAGCATTACAGTTTAAGCATACTGTAAGCAAATTAGATAATAATGAACTGCATTATATTATCTTGATGCCTAAGTATAAAATATCTGCCACAATAGATCGTTTATTATTTAAAAAGCTGCAAAAAGTTTAACTCTCCTATTTCTGTTATAAACCAGTATAGTCAGTCTGACAATACACTGGATTGCAATTCAAATGTCCTCAGTTAAACTTTTAATTAAATGTGTTGGTGTCCTAAATGCTCTTTATTTCCACATAATTGTTTCCATTATTTTTTTAAGGACGACCAGCTGGGCGCAGCCCAGCCGCGCACATGTTGCGCAGCAACATATGCGGTGGTCGTCCTTATATTGTTTCGCTTTCGAACATGGGCGCCACCATCTTGAATTAGGGGCGCCGCCATTTTGAATTTGAGGGGCCGCCATCTTGAAACGTCATTGCATTTAAATTAAAACTACAAAATAGCACTAGTATTATTTGGTCATTAGACATGCCAGAGTGAAAATGCCAGCACTATCAGTCACTATTCAATATTAATTTGAGGTGAAATGCAAACCAGCACTCCTATTCAGTCATCACTTTTATTGGCACCAGAGAGTGCTTTATCTTATACCTACATATGTTCTTAAGTGTTAAGGTCATAATCTATGTTAGAACACATTTATTAGTGAAAACAACTTAAAACAATGTCCATAAATGTGGGCCTCTGAGATGCACCCACCCCGCCCGGTATAGGTATGATTTTGGAAGATCTCCCCTGTATTACTTATATCTTATACCTACCCTGTTCATAAGTGTCTGTAAAGGCCATAACATGCCTTAGAACACAATTATTAATGGAATATATTTGAAAACAACTTAAAAAAAGGGCAAAAAATGTGAATAGAAAAAAAATTGCACAAACTCATTTTTTCGGGCCTCTTCGGATCCACCCACCCCGGCCCTGTATGATAAAACTTGTGTGCGCCCCCCCCCCCCCCCCCCATGTGGTGGTGTAGATATTCATGGCAAAATCTATTCCCTGGTGTCGTGACGTCAGACGGCCAGAGTACCGTTACTGCAAGATCCATAGCCCCACAGGGGGCTCGGAGGGCTTCATCACCCCCAATTAAAGATCAAAATTCGAGCAATTGTCGGATAAATTGGAGATATTTTCGGTCAAATTCGGGAAAATAAAATTTGGGGAAAATTGAATGGCATTTCAACAGATTTCAGGGGGGAATTGTGGCAAGTTACAGTATTTTCACATTTATGCCCGATTATACATATTTAATGTTAATTTTAATCTATTTTGTTATATTGCTGTGTATATACAAGGTATATTCTACCAAAAGTGTGTTACAAGCATGAATATGTCATGTAAAAACAAATCGGGCAAAAATTCTCACCCTCTCCCTAAAAATTCGAGCCCACGTACTATGGGGTGATTCTACCGTAAATGAGCAAACCCATGTCCTGCGCCTTTATTTCATCCTATGGCATGATCGTAGATTGCATTATTAATAATCATGTTCTGCGTAGGAGACGGTTGGACACCGAAATGTCAGTTATCCTTGTATTGACGCATCTGTCGTCCACACTCAATCAATTCGAATCAACTCCACAGCAGGAGAGCCGATTGATAAACAAAACAAATCGGTTACGTGTTCTGTCCTATACCAATAACGCGCAGACGACATAACCAACCGGCAGCCATTAAACGACGGGAAGGCGCCATATATCCATAGTCTGCAACCACGCATGCGTTGCATCGCGACCATCCCGATGTATTAGAAGCTGTTTTAATAAGCACGCGTCGACTGTCAAAGTAGTTCTTGTTATTGAAATGACATTGAAATGCCTTGTATTTCCTCTATAGGATCGCCCGATCGATTTAACTTAAAGGCACGTGAGGCCTTAGTTGTCGAAAATATTCATATTTGTTCTAATCACCGTAAACAGAAAAAACATTAAAACGCATACAGTTTCGTTCATATATACCATGACCATCACGTAAACAGCATGTTATCATAAAGACCTACTATATTTTACCTAAGCAAGAGCCTGATTGTGTTATAGAAGACAGCACAATTCTACTGGCTAATCACACACAAATGGCACAAACGCTCTTTATTAGTTCCATATCAGGAATTCACCAACAAAGAACGCTCTTTATGTTTACCATCATAATATAAACAAACATCAGAAAAGTTACTTTTTATGCTTTTGTTTACATAACAATGGTCAAACATTTGACAATGACATACTGTTTATGCGATATTTCTTATTTGTTTTCGGACAAAGTATGTCTACATTTTGATGTTCTTTCTGTTTGTGGCGGTTTTTGACGGGTGGAAATATTTTCACAGGATACCCACCGCCAAGGCCAACCGTACCTTTAAGTACCAATTTAACACTACGTAGTGATATATTATTATGTGATGTATGATCATAAAACGGCATTTTCGCGGAAAAGCACCCGGGTGGTTTTACATAATTCGGGTACATTGAACGAAAAGAGCCACGGTGCCAAATTAATTGCAGTCCTTGACCTTGAAGATCGCGAAACAAAATTGCCACAAAAAGTTTCAAAATTCCAGGAGTATATATATATGACTGTTTGCGCAATTTGAATCGTCAGATTAATACACATTGTATAATGTGTTTGCAATGCTATGACATTATGCTACCTCTTGTGATGGCAGTTGGTACCACCGACCCCAAGATTGTGGCATAAATTACTCCCCTTGCTCCCCACTGTAAATAATGTCGTTTGTAAACTATTCTAGTGGGCTATCATGAGATAACGCTGTTATTCCAATACCAGAATCTTAAAGGAATTCAGATTGAAACAAAGTGTAACATTGATTACACAATTTATTATGGCAAGAGTGAGCCAAGCTCAGCATTGTTACACAGTGAATAGTAAACTACATACGAACCCATCATCTTCACCACACATCATTCAATCAGTTCGACAACAATCATACAGTATCATTTTCCCGACATAAACAAGTACAAATGAATATCATTACACAATCACATATCAGTTCAGTAAATCTGTCAAACACTAAGGAAATCACATGAGCTTCAAATAACACATATCAAATACAGTCAAAATCTGAGTATTGAAGCATACCGCCAAGCCGAAGGCCCGCCATGCCGAAGGCCCACCAAAAATAAAAAGACTTCAAGACTTGTAACTCATTCGTAAGTATGCGCTTAATGCGGTAAATGCAGCGGTACCTAAAATATCTAAACTCGTTTAATTATGATTGGATATCAAACATCATACTGAAGGTGTATGCCATATTTGGCAGTTAAGAATCCAAGTGCATACTAATGCATGCACATATCCAGAAGTCTATTATTGGTCATAACTATTCTCTACAAAAAAGTGGATATTGCCCATTCGAAGAAAACCAGAACCAGCAGCCAAGGAAGAAAACAGTCTGGATGAATATAACCATAATGTCCAAAACCAGACCAGGATCCCAGGGAATTAGAAACCATATCAAATTCCAGCAAAGGACCAACTCCCCAAGGTGTAGCAATAACACCCTGGAAAGGAGCAAGAAATAACCACCAGGGCTGCCAGTTCTGGAAAACTATGCTATATATATGGGCGAAGTCTATCATAATTTTTTTCCCATAATCAAATTAACTGTCAAATTGACATCTAAAAACAATTGAGGGCTACTGTCTGTCAAGATATACTACAATGTTACACATTACACTAAATAAATGTGGTCAACAGTCATGTAACAATTGTTCAAATATGAAGGACTATCGTCTCTCGAAATTAGGCTACAGTGTACCGGTATGATAATGTCGAAGTAGTCAAATTCATCCATTTTAATATGTGATCATGTTAATGTCAAACTGATGATTAACCCATGGAAGCAACAATCTACAAATATGATTAATATCATTGTCATTACCACCCAAGTAGTCAAGATCATATCTTCTAATAGGTGATCATGATCATGTCTAAATTATCAGGATTATTGCCTGGCAACATTACCCTAGTCATATCAATATAATATTCGAAGTAGTCAAAAGTATTTAATCTAATACCAGTACATGAAGGCAACCATGTTAATGTCAATTTTTCAAGAACTACGTCTTGAAGATACCATGCTCAATTCTCATGTAGGTAACCATGTTAACGTCAATTTATTCAAGAACTACATCTTGGAGATACCATGCTCACTTCTCATATAGGTAACCATGTTAACGTCAATTTATTCAAGAACTACGTCTGGAAGATACCATGCTCACTTCTCAAGTAGTCAAGTCATTTCACCTAATATATTCAAATTAATCAACACTCATATCTACATATATCAGGATCACCATGGTCAATTCAAAGTGTCGTCCATCGCGGGTTCGCAGTGACCAAACTGACCCTATATATAAAAATATTTTGGACTATCCGTCTATCACCATCTAGCAAAGGTGTCATAGTCATTTCTGAGTCCTCTGCCCGGGTGCTGCTCATGTCAAATTTTTCAAGTGTCACTATGTGTTTTGATTATTAACAGTTTATAGACTGACAAGAGCCTCATCGTCCAATACAGTCCCCGGTGAGGAAGAACCAACTTTCTGTTCAATTTGTGCACATGTCCATTGCTAATAATTATTGTTAAAATTTGAAATCAAGGACAAACCTATTAGCCACAACAAGCGAAAGCTTATAAGGCTCAAGAATACAGGTAAATACAGGTGAATTAATTGAACAGTATAGACTGAAAGGAACCTCATCGTTCAAGAAAGTCCACGATGCGAAAAACTAAATTTCCTCTTATGTAAAAATTTCGTTCTTCGAAAAGTTTGTTTTGTATGTTTGTCAATTGCGAAGAGAGTTACATGTATTGTCATATATTGATCTAAAGACTAAACTCTTTATCGGTGTTATCCTAATGGTAAAGGACATTTGTACATCTCGCAAAAAGGAGTACTATCGTCTTCAGATACATGTACATGTAGTTAGTCCATATATTAACCAGTTATAAATAACCATGTTCATAAACATAACCATCACAAACTATTAAGATAAGTTACTAGTGAACTCCATTAATATTAATGCTCAATATGTGTACACATTACATGTCAGATCTCAGCATAAGGTGCTGTTTAAATAAGTGAATATAATGTACTTATATGTTCGTACTACATTAAATCTAATGTACAGGCATTGTTTCTAATGAATGCATGGGCAGCCCACCAGACATGGCTCGCAGAATAAAGGTTCTACAAGTACCTCTGCTACCACTGTACATGTCATTTATACACATATATCAGACATATCAGTTGCCTTATATACAGGCGTTCACATATGTACACATGCATAGTGTATATATAAAATTCTAATAATGGTAGTGCATGTATATGAAGAAATGAATAAATCATTATAAGATACCAGATATGAGAGCTGGTCGAAAATGTTTTTGTTTTGGACGTTTAGAAACCTATGAACAAATTATGTAAATACATGTACCTACATGTATCTCACATTACGTTTGTCACAACTAAGTCTCATATCGATGAAGACTAAAGGGGAGCACTATAATAATAGTGATATGTACATGTAGTTTCTCAATAGAATGTGAAACCGATATATATGTACAAGATTCACGATTACTTCATCACTGTAAAGAACAAACCTGAATCAAGTGAATCTCTAGTCAATTGTGATATACCCATCAATTTCTGAAATCATCTCACTAAACGTTACATGATTGAGTCAAACAAACGTTATTCTTCGAGGGATGTACCAAATTATCAATTGAGAAATACATGTGATATATGCATCATTTGTCATGTTACGTGATCAAAAGTAGGTCAATAGCAGACATTACAATTAAGGTCATTTAAGAATCTTGTCATATACATGTACGGTACATCTCAATACTGAGGGTCTATATAGACTAGAATTTGAGAATGGTATTAATCACCATGTAGCTGTTCCCAGCAATGGTTCAGCTTCACAACAGACTGTTTAAAGGTTAACATGATTCAATCACAGAAATTCTGTGGATTCAATATATCACTTTGTACTATTATAAATGAAATATCAGAGCAAGACATAACATTTATAATACTTGTCACCAGGTTAAATAAAATATACCACTAGCATCCTTGCTGTCAGAGTGTGATATCACTCATAGATTTACAACAAAAAACAATTCTCAGGACAATTTCCAACATAACTATGAAAAGAATTTACTTTAGTTGGAATTTTGTTTGGATTATAACGTTTAAAAGTATTCATTACATAAATTCCATAACTGATTTATGGATTTATACTACTATATTGATTGACCTGGGCATGTATACACAAATGGGACCCCTGCATGTATGCACAAATATAATCTATAAAGTAAATCATACCACTGAATTACATGTGAATGACATGTCAAATATAAGAGCATGTATGAAAATGTCATAGCAGGAAATAAGGAAAAGGGCCCTTTCAGTTTGGAACTCAATTCAGATTGAAGAAAACATAGAACTCTAAAAAGTGAAGAGTTAGTGATGTAAAAATATAACTCTTATAAACAAACCTGATTAATTTGAAAACTAACTATAATTTGTATTACATGGTGAAGTCCCCAGAGTTGTAAACACAAGTGATTTTGAATTATACATAAAAGCCTGAAAAGGTACTAGTACCCCTGCATACAAACATTGGCGCGTAATGTAAATTCTACCACTATATTAAAAATAAACTAGGACCATGCAATGGCATCCACGCAAAAGTGTTGTCTGATAGCTATAAAGGGTACGTCAGTTTACAAATAGAAATTTACATCAATTTTTCTAGATACCCGGTATCATACTGGACTCGTAAATGAAATGTAAACTACACAATAGTTTATACTTATCAATGATACATGTACGAACAGATTATCATGAGTCCATTCCGCTACTTTAAAAAATTGTAGAAGACTTAAGTTCACTATATATTTGGACTAACTTTAAAATTTACTGATGATATGGTTGAAATACACTATATTAAAACTGACAGGTTTCCTATAAAATCAAACCGCTACTGGGTATATAATTATATAATAAGGATGCTAATTTGTCGATGGATCACTACATGTACTATGTAGTACAGAATGAGGGCAAACATTTGAACATTCTGGGTGTGTTTCAATTAGTCTGTCCTTCAACCAGCAAGTGGCACAAATGTGTTGAACTATTCGTTGGATGCCGCCGACATGACATATGTGTGGAAATTTATGTCTACACTGTCTGGATTGGAATTTGGTACAAAACCAAATGTCGCTTTTCCCCAAATTGCCTTTGGTTTTGTTTCGTATAAATGTTTCATCTGAACTGTGTCCTACCATCCTAGGATTGAATTTATTGTTCTTAATACCAGTAGTGCTGACTTCTGCTGTGTGCTGTCCTTTGTGCTCATGAAACTTTGAGGATTTAAATGAATACATTGTACTCTTAGTATTACACTTCACACCACTATCATGTTCCACTGGGAGAATTTCACTTGATTTTATAAATGATGTACCGGTACTGGCATCCAGAAGTGTGGCTTCGCTTACCGATGAAACAATCCAGGAGTTTTCCTCATTGCTTTCTGTCCGAACTACCGGTACCTTAGGACGTAAACAAGACTGAGACTCAACACGATGGCATGAATTTGAGGATAATGCTGTTCGTAAGCATGCACATTCAGAGGCTTTTTTCTGACAACAGTGATATTTCTACATCTTTCAACTATTCTGTGAGATAATTGATATCTCTATCTATATCGTGTGGAGATAATGCATCACCATCCAAACTCCCATAATCAGAATCACCGTCTGGCTGAAAGTCCATTTTCAATTTCCCAAATTTTGATCTGATTTCTGTTTGAAAATTGAGTGTTTCCGTCCGATTACACACTTTTCATAAACTCTTCGCCTATTATGTGCCGTTATATTACTAGTGGTCAAACATAATTCACTTTCAATCGTCGTGGTAAAGGCTAAATAAAAAGATTTTTTAAACAAACACCTCTCAAAAATGTCAAACAAATTTCAAACTCACGCGAAGTTCAAAGGTCACAGTTCCGGTCGCTATAGGAAAAGTTTAATTTCCGGATGTGTATATTTGATACCTGCACGGAGCAGTGCGGTCGCGGAATGAGGAATAATTGGATATTATTCTAATAATAATTACAAAATGGCGATTTCAAATTCCACTATTATCTAATTATGTGTTAGCGTATGTTCAAAAATCCGAATGTCAGCGGGAGGGACGGTTTCTCAATATGGATTCTTATTTTTGAAGGTCATTACTATACGCATAAAGCCCAAAATGGTTGCGTCAGAAGGTCAAGGTCACTTCGATTGTCTTTAAAACAAACAAGAACAGGTAAAGTTCGGGGAATGTCATGGTAACCCGCACCTATAGTCCTATGTATACATGTTATAAATTCATCCCAGCCATGCTCTTACTTATAATGCACACATGGATCGTACAGCGTTAACGTAGATTAGGGGGTCGTAAATGCACCATACATAAATGGCGTCCAAAATGGCTGCCGTGTTCTGATCATACATAGCAATTCCGTATACATATAATTTAAATTATAGGCAGTTATAGGGAGAATATTTCGTGAAGTGAATACATGCATGCTGCATGTATTATATATCTGTATGACCCTAAGCAAGTTGCATGGTATTCGCCGCTTATGGTCTGTTCCCACATGCCGTCGCTGCACCGACATGTCGTGCCAATTTTAAGGTCGAACGGCACCACAACCACGACTTAATTGATTTTCTTCTTTCTCATCGGAGGGTAGACATCTTTCGCCGATGATTGGTTGACCAACTATCAATGGTTATAATCACCTGGAAATATAATGCATCTCAACGTGTTCAATATTGTGTTAAATTACACTAAGCAATATTACTAAGAATTCTACCTTAAATGGTACACGTGACCCGTTTAAGGTTGTGAGGGCATGTCGTCTCCATGCAGGGATATTGTTGACACAATCAATTGATTTCAAGTCGGGTGTTTGTAGCTTATTCCGAGAATTCTCCCGTGGCAGCCAGTGTGGGTGTCTTAAAGTGATGTGAAACACTCCGGTGCAAATAGAAATTGAGGATAATCTTGCTCAAAGTAGTAAATTGTTTAACTATTATATCCAAATTGACAACAAACATTATCATTCCTATATAATAGTTATAGGTAATCAATCCGATTAAGCGTCCCTCAGTTACTATTTCTATGCTTCGGGGATAATAAATATTTCATTCGAGTCGAGGACCCCACCCATCAAAGCATGCAGAGTGATCGGATATCGATTTTTAAAATCTATTATTTTCACCACTTGGAAAATTTGGTGGCCCAGTAAAAGTCGACGAGAAGATTGTCTCGGACCAAATTGGGGATGAAGATGGATAACTCTAAAATCAAGTGGCTTTTTTGTGTCAGATATTTGACAAAACGGAAAAATTTCGTTGAACAAAATGTGGTTAAAAAACAGGGTTTGGGTAATTTTATATATAGTTGTCAGTGGTTAGCATTATTTTTGGAAAATTAATCGAGGAATAAATAATAATTGCGCGTATAGTTCAGACGATGTTTTCTATGGAGTGGTAAGGTCGGTTTGTTTGAAATTTTGGGCGTTGTTACTAAAATGCTATATATTCCACGAGTTGGCATAGCGCCTGGATACTAACTTATTAGTTTCACGCACCCGAATAAGTACATAATATGTCTTTAATCACCAACCGAACAGTTATTATTTTTCTTGTATCAGTTGATCCGCGAACATCCTGCCAATAGACAGGGGGGGGGGGCGGAAAAAACTGCGGGACACAACGTACCGGGGTGGGGGTACCTAGGCGTCAAAATTTTACACGTAATTTTTTTCCTTATTTATTTAGGGGGGGGGGGGGGGTGTCGGAAAAAATTTGCATGTCATTTTTTTCCAAATATGTATTTTCAGACTCACAACCAGTCACAACTTCAATTTTCTCTCATTTTATAGAATATGGATTAACCTTAATATCCAAATCATATATACATGAGTAGTACAATCCACCTAAAACAATTTTGGATAACCACTGTCTTTGTTTACATGTGGTATTGACCCCATTAACCCTCTTAATAATGCCGACTATGTCAGTGTCTACCAGTCGAATGCAGAATTCTACCCTGCGATCGCTTATCTGGCAATTTTTTACTGCAGAACTATCCTATGTATTAAACAATTTCTCCTCCAATGGTATCAGAAAACAGTTATATGCTGGTATCTCACTCATCTCATTTGCATCTTTTTCAAAGTCGAGGTAATGACTAGTTGTCATTTTTTAAAGTGCATACAAAGCGTTGCGATCACCAATATACATTTTTGTACATGTCATGACATCACGAGGTACAAATCTGCGTTCTACTGGTACCATTTTAGTCATAATAATCTAAACTAAGTTACCAAGCACCTTCTCGTGAATTGTATGCTCCGGTGCTTTTTTCGGTTTCCGGTCAAACCGAGTTGTTGTCCGGCTGGGGTAGAATTGATTTTTCTGGGGGGGGGGGGGGGGGCAAATGGTCAGTGGAAAAAAACTGCAGTTTTTGCTGTTTTTTTGGGGGGGGGGGGGGTACCCAAGCCGAAGAAAACAGTTTATTCCACCCTGTGTCTGCAGTTTGTTTCCGCCCCCCCCCCCCCGCAAT